>LR812523.1:52458493-52470993 GCA_903798195.1 Danio kyathit | reverse complement strand
TTTAAATAATACAACACAAATGTATTAGTTAATAACCGAACTGAATAAAACAATTATGACTTTTAATTTTAATGCATCATTAGGCATTAACTAAGAATTTAACATCACAAGATTAATAAAGATTTATATTTAATTATAAAGACTGGAGTCTTACTGTGAGATGATAACGAACATTCATTGAGTCATTAATTTTCTTTTCAGCTTAGTCCCTTTATTAATGAACCGCCAATTTATCCAGCACGTTTTTACGCAGCGGATGCCCTTCCAGCCGCAACCCATCTCTGGGAAACATCCACACACACTCATACACACTCATACGCTACGGACAATTTAGCTTACCCAATCCACCTGTACCGCATGTCTTTGGACTGTGGGGGAAACCGGAGCACCCGGAAGAAACCCACGTGAACTCAGGGAGAACATGCTAACTCCACACAGAAACGCCAACTGACCCAGCCGAGGCTCGAATCAGCGACCTTCTTGCTGTGAGGCGACAGAACTACCTACTGCGCCACTGTGTCACCAATAACGAACAATAAGCCTATTAAAAATATGATATTATATAACATTTTCAATTAGACATTGGCTGGTATAAGGTTCTGACGGTATGATAACCTTGGATAAAAATATCATGGTTTCAGGGTATTGTGATTACTGCTCTAAAATGTGTTCTTGGTCTGGGTAACAACTTTTTGTTCTTCATTAAACACAATATATTATATTATATTATATTATATTATATTATATTACATTATATTACATTATATTATATTATATTATATTATATTATATTATATTATATTATATTATATTATATTATATTATATTATATTATATTACATAAAAAATATTTTGGAATAATAAACAGGTCAGGGTAAACAATTCATATAAATCATTGACTTTTGCTCTCTTCATCAGTTTTAAAAACACAGATTTACACAAGTCACTATACTGTTCAGGTCTATAGCATGTTGGGATGTTGGTTTATAAGCGATTTGTTTTTCAGATGTTTGCTGAATCGTATGCTGATCAGTAGCTTTTTATGTGGAGGGTTCTTTTCTGCTACACTCTCAGAAATAAAGGTACGCGAGCTGTCACTGGGGTGGTACCTTTTCAAAAGGTACAAATCTGAACCTAAAAGGTCCATATTAATACTTCAAGGGTACATATTGGTACCTAAAAAGTACAAAAGTGTTCCTCTTAAAATTTGTAGGTACTAATATATACTTTTGAGGTACTTATGAACCCTTCAAGTACAAATGTGTACCTTTTGAAAAGGTACCACCCCAGTGACAGCTCGCATACCTTTATTTCTGAGAGTGTAGAGTAGCGATACCGTTGCCCTAAAAAACTAAATAAAATTGAAATATGTAATTAAACTTACAAACCTAATTATACGTAATACATTTTTTGCTTGGACTGAATCACATAATATGCAGTTTCAGTGATGTTCCACTAAGACATCTACCTCTTTGCAAAAACCCTATTATTCCTTATGGCATTGCAGAGAGCACACTAAAAGCATGGACAAACAAAGGCATAGTGGCACTGAATGACTTATACAAAAATTATTCATTTATGAGCTTTTAATTACTTACCAAGACATACAATGTTCCAAAACATAACTTTTTCAAATTTTTACAAATTAGACACTGGGTTAAAGAGATAACTTTGAAGACATTCCCTAAAATTCCAGCCTTATCACCACTTGAAAACGTTATGCATAATAAAATTATATTGTCCCCAAGAGGTATTAAATCTATAGGCTACTGCTAATTATCAAACACTTTAAAAGCATACGACAATAATATTTTGAAAAAGAGGTGGGAGGAGGATCTACATATGACATGGTAGAGTGGGAGTGCATTATGAACATAATGCAGACTTCTTTAATATGCACTAAACATAGACAAATCCAATTTAATATATTGCATAGGACATATTATACTCCCAAAAAACTTCACATGTTTAATTATAAAATATCCCCAAAAGGTCAAAGGTGCAATGCAGCTGAAGGAGACTTACAGTTGAAGTCAGAATTATTAGCCCCCCTGAATTACTTTTTTCCCCAATTTCTGTTTAATGGAGAGCAGATTTTTTCAGCATATTTCTAAACATAATAGTTTTAATAACTCATTTCTAATGACTGATTTATTTTATCTTTGTCATGATGCCAGTAAATAATATTTGACTACATATTTTTCAAGACACTTCTATACAGCTTAAAGTGGCATTTAAAGGCTCAACTAGGTTAATTAGGTTAACTAGGCAGGTTAGGGTAATTAGGCAAGTTATTGTATAACAATGGTTTGTTCTGTAGACTATCGGGAAAAAATATAGCTTAAAGGGACTAATAATTTTGTCCTTAAAATGATGTTTAAAAAATTAAAACTCCTTTTATTCTAGCCAAAATAAAACAAATAAAGACTTTCTCCAGAAGAAAAAATGTTATCAGACATACTGTGAAAATTTCCTTGCTCTGTTAAACATCATTTGGGAAATATTTAAAAAAGAAAAAAAAATTCAAAGGGGGGCTAATAATTCTGACTTCAACTATGCTTTGGAGTTATCCTGTGTTAGCTAATTTCTCTGAATATATAATTGACATATCATCAAAAGTTACAGATATCCAACTCAGCTATGATCCTAGAATCTGGATATTAGGGGGCACTGAACTACTAGATACATCTCATCATAAAAATACTTTACACTTCTGGCTGGGACGGCTGGGAAAAATCCATTTTAATTAACTGGATGGTTTTTTTTGTTTTGTTTTTTGTTTTTTGTTTTTGTCTTTATTTTGAGAGGGAAAAATCCATTAATGTTTGTACAATATGGTTTGTTTTACATCTATTTGAAAATATATATATTTATTTTTAATCAGATATACTGTAGGAAATGAATAACAGAAAATTTAAGCAATTTTAAAACCTTGATTTTTCCAAACTTTCCAAATTTTCAATCAGTAATTCAGAAGATAGTAGGCCAGAGTAACGTGAAAATGTTCATGTTTGAATCATTCAGTGCTGTGATGAAAACCTCTTCAAAAATAATCTGAATAATCTTTAAAAGCAGTCTAAATGTTTAAATAATCAATTATAATTCACAGTGTTTTGAAATGCACAAGATATCAATAATGTGCATGTTTATTACCAAAATACATTAATTAATATATCTAGTCTTCATTTTACTGTTAAACGTATGTTGTGTTTTACTAGCTTATTGTTGATCTGTGTACACTATTTGTTATATGTAGTGTGTTAAATTTTGATTTTTCCATTTGGAGATTGGAGAAATTCAATTTCAGTTTTCTTTTTAGCTATTGTTTCATGGTCCAATTGACAATAAAGTTCACTATGACCTAATTGGTCTTAGTTAAGAAGACATTAAATTAAGTCTTCAAAAAGCACTTAAGTGAAGGGTTATTTGAAAAATCCAATTACGAATAACTAATGCTGGCTGGCCTAAATAACACAAATCCAGCCACTATCACAAAAGTCAAAGTTGTATTCAAGTTTGATCCAACTAAAAATAACAGTTAACAAGTAATATTCTGCAAAGAGAAACCCTGTGAAGGTAAACACCTAAAACTTTTGATGCACTGACATGCAATGAGAAGTCCATTTTTGCATGTGATTAGATCAGACAGAGCCCAAGACCGACCAACATCCAAGTGTTTTCACAATCCTCACTCATCTAGTAATAATTAAGCCTGCTGACACACGATCCCATGCTGGCCTTTGTTCAATTCAATTCTGTAATGGCAAACAGCACTGCAGATTTCTCACCCTGACGCACAGGCTCGGGCTTGCCAGTTAACCTCTGTGGGGTTTCATTACGTAGGTCAGCCTTATCATCTCAATCTGTCCTACTGACAATAGACTCCGTATATTTTCTCTCATTAAAGAGCCTGTGCATTTAAAATGTTTAAACAAGACAATATACACAACAATTTAAAACGTTAAAAGACACTTGAGGAAACATCACAGGAAAGCTCTGATGTTGCAAGATTATAGTAGCAGATACACTTACTGGCCACTTTATTAGGCACACCTGACTAGTACCGGGTACTAGGACCCCATTTTGCATTCAGAACTGGCTTAATCCTCTGTGGCATACATTCAACAAGGTACTGTAAATATTCCTCAGAGATTTTGGTCAATATTGGCATGATAGCATCACACAGTTGCTGCAGATTTGTCGGCTGCACATCCATGATGCAAATCTCCACAACCCAAAGGTTCTCTATTAGATTGAGCTCTAGTGACTGTGGAGGCCATTTGAGTACAGTAAATGCATTGTCATGTTCAACACACTTTATGATATTGTGCGTTATCCTGCTGGAAGTAGTCATCAGAGGATAAGTACACTGTGGTCATAAAGGGATGGACATGGCCAGCAACAATACTCAGATAGGCTGTGGCATTGACACAATGCTCAATTGGTACTGATGGGCTCAAAGTGTGCCAAGAAAATAGCCCCCACACTATTACACCACCACCACCAGCCTGAACCGTTGATACAAGGCAGGATTGATATATGCTTTCAAGTTGTTGACGCCAAATTCTGACCCTATCCGTATGTTGCAGCAGAAATTGTAACTCATCAGACCAGGCAATGTTTTTCCAATCTTCTATTGTCCAATTTTGATGAGCTTGTGAGAATTGTAGCCTTAGTTTCCTGTTTGTAGCTGACAGAAGTGGCACCTGGTGTGGTCTTCTGCTGCTGTAGCCCATCTGCCTCAAGGTTGGACGTGTTGTGCGTTCAGAGATGCTCTTCTGCATACCTCGGTTGTAACGAGTGGTTATTTGAGTTACTGTTGCCTTTCTATCAGCTTGAACCAGTCTGGCCATTCTTCTCTGACCTCTGGCTTCAACAAGGCATTTGTGCCAACAGAACTGCCGCTCACTGGATATTTTCTCTTTTTCGGTGATGGTTGTGCGTGAAAATGCCAGTAGATCAGCAGTTTCTGAAATACTTAGACCAGCCCATCTGGCTCCAACAAACATGCCACGTTCAAAGTCACTTAAATCACCTTTCTTCCTCATTCTGATGCTCAGTTTAAACTGCAGCAGATTGTCTTGACCATGTCTACATGCCTAAATGGACTGAGTTGCTACCATGTGATTGGCTGATTACAAATTTGCGTTAACGAGCATTTGGACAGGTGTTCCTAATAAAGTGGCCGGTGAGTGTATAAACAGGCATTGAAAAGTTTGCTGTCATACAGTACAGTATATGTATTATACAGTATATTTTTTAAAGATAAATTATTAAATCTTTGATTTTGCATTTTTGCTCTAAATTGAAAAAAGAAGGCAGTAAAGGCATTTATTAGGTTATAAATGATTTCTATGAACTGATTTTTTTATTCAACATATAATCGCTGGGGAAACAATGCATTATTATTTCCAAAAAAATATTTAAAAAATACAAAGGTCTGCAACATTGATAACAATAAGAAATGTAGCAAATCCACATATTACAGTGATTTCTGAAGCATCATGTAACACTGAAGACCAAAGAAATGATGTAACCATGGCAATTTGTTTTTTAATTAACATATCAAAATAAAAATAAACTCCATACTTTGTTAGTTATTCTTTTTAATTTGCATTTGAACTGAATTAAGACCAAAAACTTTTAACAATCTTAACAACTCAATCTTTTGAATGCTGGTGTAAGCTGTGCCAAAAAACCGCAGCACACTTATAGTGGTTGTGAGGGGAAGTCTGTTAGTAAACTGCAGCCACCCAATCTCTTGTATCAATATGGGTCACAGCTATACTTCATATGATAATGAGGGCATTTTAAGCACATCATTTCATGTACATTTACTATCAAGACTAATTCCATAAAATGAATGCGTTAGAACCCTCAAACGTTTTGGTCTAACTACATGTGGTTCTGGAACACAACCATCTTTAGATTTTAGAGAGAATGATGCAAAAAAGGAAAGATAAAAGCAGCTTGTTGATGTCAGAGGTCAGAGGAGAATGACCTGACTGTTTTGAGCTGATTAAAAAGATAAGACTAACTCAAATAAGCGGCTAAAACCGAGGTCTGCAGGACAGCATCTATGAGTCACAACATGTCAAACCTAAAAGCAGATGAGCTACAGCAGCAGAACAGAACACCAGTAAGACTCTTGACAGCTACAGTAAAAACAAGAAGCTAAATTTACAGTTCACACAGACTCACTAAAATAGGACAACTGAAGACTGTTTCCCAGTGATGGATTGCAGCTGGAAGGGCATCCGCTGCATAAAACATATGATGGATAAGTTGGCAGTTCATTCCACTGTGGCGACCCCAGATTGATAAAGAGACTGGGCCGATAAGAAAATGAATGAATGAATGAACGTTCATTGTACTCTTCCTCCTTCTTGCCGATTGCTAGGGAGCCATTCAACCTTATTACACAATGCTTTATGGTTTTCTGCAGAGTCTAACCACATTAAGGTACAGATATTGAATAATTAAATGTAAAATAACACTGTTTTTATTTTGTAAATAATTATTAGGGATGATCCGATTAGGATTTTTGCAGCTGATACCGAGTACTGATACATTGTCATGGTGATCGGCCGAAACCGAATACCAATTCTGATGCTCCAAGCTTTATAATGCATAAAGCACATTAAGTATGAAACTTAAGTGGACATCTCTCCTTACCTAAGAGAATAAATAAAGGATGCTGCATATAATGTCCCTTTTAGCCATTTAGGGGTGAACATGTCATGGTCAGGACTCAGAAACACTTTACAGAACATAATAGATATAACAAATTTAAAAAAAAATGGCATGGTTTCCGCTACATTCATTCTTCCATGGCGGCCACACCAAAATTCATCCCACCATGGCTACCTTACAGCTTCTCATTCAAAACATTCAGTCATTGTTTTTTCTTTTAATAGCGAGTTATAAATGCACCAAAACATATTAAAAGGTAAGTAATTATAACAGCGTTAACTTTTCTGTAACTATAGTGCGTTATTTCTTTAACCCTTTAAGGTGACATGCTGACTGACTGACTGACAGGGCTGCACGATGCGTAAGGCCAGCAAACGCAGCGTAATTTAGTTAAGATGAACAGTTTCCATAATTTCAAGAGTTCACACTTAGATAATGCTCAACTGAGATAGCAGGTTTGGCATGCTATCCCGGAAGAGAACCCTGAGCTCGGAGATAGATGAGCCGAAAAGATGCGGCGAAAATCCTACACAACAGTAATAGCTTGATTGTAGTGTTTACATTCGGAGAGCAGCATTTACAGCGGATCTTTCAGTCTATAATATTGTGCTATAATATTGCAGTGATATTAACATACTGTAAACTTAGTAACTAAATCATTATGACAATGGTATATCTTTAAAAACTGAAAGAGCACTGCTGACGATGCGAACTAACTTTGCCATCTGAATGAACAAAGGGCACTGATCTCACACACACTTACCAAATCTGTAGACACATGACAATTAAACTGGAGCCGTGTTTTTTAAAAGGAGACGAACGGCAAATGCAGATTTCATCATTTCCAGATGCAAAAAGCTCTTGGGTAAAAATTTTCCTTACAAACGCATTTCTGTCGCGTGTCGCATGCACTGTAATCGACACGTGAGTCCAGCTGAGCTCTCATAGCGGGGTAATGAAAACAAAATCTTCGTTGCAGCACAATAATAAACGCAGCACTAGGGGTGTGACAAGACGCCTACTCCACGAGACGAGACATGAGATTGGGTTCACGAGAACGAGACGAGATTTTTACACTATTTTAAAGAAATCCTTAAATGATGAATATCAATGGAATAATCTTAGAATTCAGATATTTTGCTAGCATATGAATGGAAGATAGATTTTTATAAAAATAAAAAAAAATTACAAAATGCAAAACAATTTAGGTGTTTTTTAATTAACTTGTAATGCATTTACTTCCATTTTTTTATGTATACAATTTCCATAATTATTCCCATAATTTTATGTATGCAATAGTTTTATATTTGTTTTAATTGAATTCTATGCAATGAACATGCAAACACTGCGATATATTTGTTAATATTTAAATAGAAAATAGCAAACTCTACTGACAGGCTTTTCTCCTATAGCATTTCAGAGTATTTACATTGCAGACCTTGATGGTCAATTCAGATTTTCTGACACTGTCTGATTTATTTTCTTTTTTTTTGATGATGACCTGCTTACATTTATCGTCTTTTAAATGTGACTCGTACACAATTGACTGCAATTACACAGCACACAGCAAAAGGCCCGATGACCAGAAAAAAAAACAGGCGCTGACTAACAGCGGATAATAAAGCGCTCTTTTTTTCTCCATTCCTGTATTTATTTAGTTCGCATGGCGGATGGTGTGCTCTCTTTCTCTCTCGTGAACATGCTTAACTACTTGTGCTACATCACACATATAAAAGCTTTTTTAGTCCCTGTGTGGAATTTGGTCACTTGAACCATGAAAAGAAAACGTCCGCTTTTCACATACAGCATAAACGTGTTTGGTAATGATGAAGGCGGGTGTGTTGAGTCCAGCAGTTCAGTATGTGTGTGCGCGCTTAGGGATGTGTGTAGGTGCAGAGAATATTGTGTCAAACAGCTGTGTGGACTGTCCTATCGCAAAATGCGGCTAGAAGTCCTACACGATGGTAGCCTAATAGTTTTATTTCGGTGTTTACATATATGTACTGCACTTCAATAATGCGACTTTCAGTACATCTAAAGTGACATTCCATCGCGTGGTAACGTCACACCCGCCCGCCCAATCGAGTGACATGTGCAACACAGAGGCCAACCTTACCAGGTGTGTGCAAAGCACGCTCCATCATTATAACATCTACTCATGAGTCACGAGACAACTTTTCACCTCGACAAGAAATCTCGTCATGATTTAATTTCGCGAGATCTCGTCCAACGAGATCTTGTCACACCCTTACGCAGCACATTAATAAATGCAACACTGACGACCCGTGTCTCCAAATTCTTGTTCTTTCACTTGTTTTGGCAACACAACGTGGCGTCTCTCTGTCGTCTGAACACTGTAACAGGTAAAACACTCTTCGTGGCTTTCATACATATTAATGAAGTTGCACCACATACACAATAGAGCGCGCTGATTGATTTGAACCAAGTCTTTCTCATGAATTAATGCCGCACACTCAGAGACGTCATGATGTTCTCGCAGGTACAGACATCCACTCGCCACGCTGGACTACACGCAAGTATCTAATCGCCGTGACGCAGCTTCAAAAATTCATTTCAAACCGGAAGAACGAATTTGCTCAAAATAACACAAAAACAACCAATTTTCACTTTTTAGTGAAATATAGGTGTCCCAATAGTGTTTATAGCAGCGTGGGACACATATATGACTGTCAACAGCTCAAAAAATGTGTTTTGGTGTTTCGTGACCCTTTAAAAAATATCATTTTTTAAGTTTTTTAATTCATTTAATATTCCAGCCAGGGTTTAGTGAACTTAGAATATTGTCAAAACTTGCTTGTAAACACATAAATAAAGATTTGCAATCGGTTCATGAGATTGGCCAGATCAGCGAGTACCAGTTGAGTCATTAAATGTGATTATCGGCCGATATCGATCTCCGGACGATCGATCGGAGTATCCCAAATAATTATATACAAAAAATCTTTAAGCTACAAATATTTAATTTAGTGTGCTCAAATAGCTTAATTTTGCAAAACAAATGCACATACCACATACGTGCGGATTCGCACATTGTGATATCGATGCTGAAAGGATACATTGTGCAGCCTTACTCATTTACCATCTCAACATCTACATGTGGGACAGGAAGCTGGTCTTTTGTCACAAAACTGAAAGAAAAATTTGGTAATGTTCATACAAGAGGGGCTTGGTCAAGGATACACAGACCCAAAAGACCCAATCAGGGTGTGGACGTGTGCAGAAATGCCCTCGTTTTCTAAAGTCATAAACACAGAGTTTACAAACTAAAACGAGCTCTGCTGTATTGTCAAAAGTCTTTGTTTTCGAGTGTTGAAACGTCCAGGGTAATGTGGATGTCACGAATAACTGCAGCAAAATTATGTGTTGTAAAACAAAAAAGCAGAAAAGTAAGCACAGCTTCGGTGTGGTGCACGTCTTCCCAGGCTGAGTGAGTGTGTGAGCAGAAGAGGAGAGCCACAGATCAGGATGAGAGGTATGTCAGTCAATAGATTTTCCTATATTTTTTATTCTGTAAATACAGTATTTAAATGCAGCATAGGACTGCTTATACCCAACAGAGCAGCAAAAGAAAAAAGAAAGTTTAAGGTTTGCTTGACGAGTCATTAAAAATGTAAAAGAGAACTGAACTATTTATCTCTATATAAAATGTATCTGAACTACAGTATGTATATGTATTCTCATCCAGAGCTGAAGGTGATATTCAGATATATACAGTTGAAGTCAGATTTATTAGCCCCCCTGTTTATTTTTTTCCCTAATTTCTGTTTAACAGAGAGAAGATTTTTTCAGCACATTTCTAAACATAATAGTTTTATTAACTCATTTCTAATAACTGATTTATTTCATCTTTGTCATGATGACAGTAAATAATATTTGACTAGATATTTTTCAAGACACTTCTATACAGCTTTAAGTGGCATTTAAAGGCTTAACTAGGTTATTCAGGTTAAGGTAGGTTAGGTTAATTAGGCAAGTTATTGTATAACGATGGTTTGTTCTGCAGACTATACAAAAAATATATAGCTTAAAGGGGCTAATAATTTTGATCTTAAAATGTTTTTTAAAAAATTAAAAACTGCTTTTATTCTAGCCGAAATAAAACAAATAAGACTTTCTCCAGAAGAAAAAATATTTTCTGTGAAAATTTCCTTGCTCTGTTAAACATCATTTGGGAAATATTTAAAAAAGAAAAAGAAAATCAAATGGGGGCTAATAATTCTGACTTCAACTGTATATTCAGATGCAAAAACCTTTGAATGGAATCTGAAATATTCTTCTAAAATGATCATTTTTCATAGGCTTCCTTGTGAGGATTCAGTCATTTCACTTGTGTGGTGATTAATAGGTTGTTTTCAAATAGCTTCTCAAAAGTGTAATTGGTTGCTAGTTTTAAAAAAAAAAATCTAATTTATATTAATTTGACTTATTTGTGTATTTTTTGTGTGTTAAAATTGTTCAAATATTTTTTTTTTTTAATAAAGGTTGTTTTCATTTCATTTTATCGGAAATAATTGAATTTAAATACAGACAAAAGTTAATTTTAGAAGATAATTTCAGACAGCACTTTTGCATCTGGCACTGAATACATCCTGATTTTTCTTGGTAAATATATTTTAAAAGAGCCATTGACATGAAATTGTACCAGATTTTGGTAAAAACCTGAACAAACCAAGTGTACAAATAAAACAAAAAAAAACAAAAAATCAGAAGGCGACATGGTGGCTCAGTGGTTAGCACTGTCACCTGTGTGGAGTTTGCATGTTCTCCCCGTGTTCATTCCTCCGGGTGCTCCATAGTCCAAAGACAAGTGCTAGGTGAATTAAATAAACCAAATTGGCCGTAGTGTATGAGTGTGAATGAAAGTGTACGGGTGTTTCCCAGTACTGGGTTTTCGCTCTGGCGACCCCCTGATGAATAAAGGGACTAAGCCAAAGAAAATGGATGAATGAAAAAAAAATCAGAAAAATGTGTTGTGTGTAATAATAATGTGTGTAATGTGTAATAACAAAGGAATGAAACAAGCAGAAAGTACTGAATTACTGAAATGTATTTAATACTTTGTATAAAAGGCTTTTTTTTTTTTTTGGTAATGACAGATTCAATTATTTTTATTTAATATTGAATTCAGGTCATGCAACATTACCCTGGATCGCAAAAAACATCTTATGTTGCACATGTACATTTTTGGGAATAGCCAAAAACATATTGTATGAGTCAAAATGATCAATTTTTATTTTATTTTTTGCCAAAAATCATTAGAATATTAGTTCAAGGTAAAATTTATTTTTATTTTCATAAATCTACCAAAATGTAATTTTTGATGAGTAATATCCATTGCTAAGAATGCAATTTACACAAATTTAAAGGTGAGTATTTTTATTATTAATTTGTTTTTAAACCCTCAGATTTCAGACTTTAAAACAGTTGTATCTCAACCAAATATTGCCATATCCAATCAAACAATACATCTTATTAAAGCTTATTTATTCAGACATCAATTACAAAAGTTTAAGCATATGACTTGTTTTGTGATCCAGGGTAACATGTTCATTTACAGTGACGAGAGGCAGTGTTGCTTCCTACCATACTGAGAGATTTCAGCTGCTGTCTGGGCTTTCCATGCATTTTTACAACTCCCTTTCTTCATGTGTTCAATCGTTCATTTTATTACACCTATCTTCATTTCTAAGCTAGTTTAGTTTACATTGTACATTACATTTATAGATTGGTTGGGGGAATTTCAATTCAACAGCACTTTTGGCAACATATTTTCTGAGAAAAAATGG
>LR812523.1:52280993-52453493 GCA_903798195.1 Danio kyathit | reverse complement strand
AAACATATGTAGTTTTGCCACACTGCAAATTTTCAACATAGGCTCGTTCTGAAAACGTAGAGCAAAATACATTTCTGGAGATCGCAAATTATGTAGCTAGAAGTACATATGGCTGCATTTCATCTTTAAAAAGACGCTACGGAACGGTATGCTGCCGTTTTTTTTCACGCTTACCAGCTGACCGCTTACCATATGGACGGCTTTTCCACTGTTACCAGTTTGCCTAGTGGATTGCAGCATATGTCGCCAGACTTAACACGCAGTGAGGAGTTGATTATGATGACAGGGATCGAGTCTGTTGGAGAACGGTTCCAGAAAGCAGGTAAGACAAAAACAGAAGCCAAAAAATAAAATAAGGTGGTAAAATCTGAAAATGTGGTAAAAATCAGGCTGCCGCAAGGGCTTTTCTTTGTCTGGATTGCTATTGAAAACACTGTTGGTTGGGTTTAGGGAAGTTAGTGGGTGCTGGTCAATCAGTGCTTTTGAAAACACTATTGGTTGGGTTTAGGGAAGGAGAAGGGTGGGTCAGTCAACAGCGGCCTCTGGTGGATTTATGCCAGAGCAGCACGCGAATGGCTCTCGTGAGAGGAATTTAAGATCTCAAAAAGCATACACAGCACCTCTGGCGGATTCGCGGAACAAAAACTGCAAAAAACATACCTCCTGGGACGTATTTGGTGCTCTCTAGAAATGTACATAGTATACATTTTCAGAATAAGCCTGGTTGCAAATTTTAAATAGTAGATTCAACTCCCTTAGAGTTCAAATAAACACACTCCCGCAGAGTTTACATGGGAATCACAATAAAAGTGTTGAATTAACACTAATTTTTAAAGAGATTCAGATAGTTAACTTGCAAACTCGTAAAGTGTAAAATATGAACAGCACAATGAATGATCAAAACAACAGCCAGTGTTGAGCATTGTCATTTTTAATGAATTGGTCAACCGAGCACCAGCGTTCAGTTAAAAATGAAGTTAGTGTTGAGTATTTACATAATCCACTGGCATAGTTACAATATACCATCTCAACTCACTACTCATGCAATAATAATGTGCTGCAATAAATACATTTTTTTAACCGGGAATTACATCCAACATGCCACTTAAAACACTTCGTACAACACTGGTGTCAAATCCAGTTCCTGGAGGGCCGCAGCTCTGCACAGTTTAGCTTTAACCCTAATTAAACACACCTGATCAAAGGAATTGAGTCATTCAGGCTTGTTTGAAACCTACAGGTAAGTGTGTTGAAGCGGGCTTACCTAAACTGTGCAGAACTGCGGCCCTCCAGGAACGAGATTGGACACCTGTGCCGTACCTTGTACGCTGACCTTGTACAGACCTTAAACATCCTAAGATCTCCATAAAAACATAAAATCTCCTAAAACTAGAGGTAGCTTGTAACTGTTCCTCGTAGTCTACAATCAGATACAACGTAAAACAATAAGCCATAAAAGGGCTTAAAGCTTCTCAAATTATGAGACGTAACCAAAATTAAAAACAAAAGAAGAAAAAAAATAAAAAATAACAATGAACTGCCAAACATTATTATAACAACTTATTTTGTTAATGCTGAAGTTATCACACACGCACGCACACACATCATATTTTTTTCCTATTTTAAACCAAACACAACTATAGTCTTTGTAAACTGTCTCATATGGCTTTGAATATATTTTTTATCAATACTGGCAGAATTAAAGACTCTTTCATATGCAAAACAAATTCATTTTGTGCCATGTTTGGACTACCCATCGTGAAAACGTCACTGGTAAATGAATTCCGCTTACCAGAAGGAGACATACTTAAAGTTGAGCCGAAGCTGTTAATTGCTAAAGTTTAGATGTAACAAATAAACCAACACCATACAACAAACCCCACTGTGACATTCGACTCACCTCCGGCAGATGTCAGCGTTGTACAACGTTTAAAAAGCCAGCGAGGAACGCAGTGTCAAAATCAGAGAAGCCTCACCGTGTGCGTGTGTATGTGGGTGTATGCATGCGTCAAGTTTATGTATATGCGCAAGTTTCATATATGTTGTTTTGAATATCCAGTAGTATAGGCAGTGGCGGCTGGTGTTAAAAAATTTGGGGGGGGCGCAAACACCAGAAAAAAATCTAACTGTTGGTAAAGTAAGAGTGTAAAAGCCATTTTTCAGGTGATATATCAAAAAACAAAAATATGACTAAAGCATATAATAACTGCATCACAAATCAGTTCATTTTAGTTCAATTTGGGTTTATTATCAGTAATGAAGTAATCAAGATAATCAGTAAACACACACACACATACATACACACACACAAACAAATGTTGCCTAATCACTGGCCAGTAGCACTACTTGAAAATAAATTATGCTCTCCTTTTTTATTTCTGGCTTGCACATTTCTCAATAACCGTTAAAGTCAGTCATCTCAGTCACCAGTGTCTTCTCTATTGACAGCAATGCATTCAGCCTCTCTTGCGTCATGCTGTTTGAACAGCAAACACGGAAATAGTAAAAGGTATGACTTACATGAACCTGCCGGTCCTAAGCGGACTCGATTGCAGGGGGGACCCGATTTCTCATGACACCGGCCAACTCCGTTTGTCATAACAAGTGCTCGAAAAGCCCCGAATATTCGCGCGCTCGCCATCACTTGACTACTGGTGAATTTGCAAAGACGGTCGATCTGGTCCAAGCTTTTTGATTCTTTTTTTTTTCTTCATTCAAACGCCTTGTGAACGGATATCTTTGCAAAGATACAACGGCATTTTCCTTCATCTCGAGAAATTGCATTCTAAGCTCTTTGGTGAGAATGGTCCAATCACATAAGGCCAATCATATAAAAACAAATATGATTCGTTCTAACAACTAAAATGGGAGGTTTCGGGGCGCAGAGCGCTGCGCCCCAGGGACAATTTAAAACCGGCCAATTAGAGCTTATCGTCATATCACGTGCATTGCAAAAGTTTGTGTACCTACATAGACACCCATTAGTCCGGCGCCCCGCACACATATGGATAAATATTGTTCATACTTTTTTTCTCAATAAATGTTAGTATGACTACAATAAATGTTAGAATGTTATAATTAAATCAATTTACTTTGTTAATATTTGTGATAATAAACATTAACATATTAAAGGGGTCTAACTTGAAGGGGGGCGGCGCCCCAGCGCCCTCTATTGACCAGCCGCCACTGAGTATAGGTGTATATGCGAGTAATTTATAGGTGTATATGCACATGTTTTGTGAGTGTATTGATAAGCGATGTTTGATTTAAATCCTTCACGGCGCCTCATATTCGGTGTAGCGTCGGGCTAACAACCCACCTCATAAAAATTTGTTACAAAACACATTATGCGGCTAAATATCAACTTCGATAAACAGCCCTCAGAGTAAGTATATAAAAACGGAAAATAACAGCTATAAACTCAGCAAATCTGTAATTATTTTAGTAAACGTGTATTTTAAAAATTATTTTAACAGCTATAAGCTCAGCAAATATGTGTTATTTTAAAACAAATAATATTATTTCTGGAATCATTCATCCTTATTGGTCAAACGATGTTTATATTATAGAAATGTATTCATTTTCTTAGTCCTCTTATTAATCTGGGTTGCCAGAGCGGAATGAACCGCCAATTATCCAACATGTTTTATGCAGCGGATGCCCTTTCAGCTGCAACGCATGACTGGGAAACACCCATACACACTCATACACTACAGCCAATTTAGCTGACAATTCACCTATACTACATGTCTTTGGACTTGTGGAATAACCGAAGGTGGGGAAAACCGGAGCACCCATAGGAAACCCACGCAAACACGGGGCTCGAACCAGACCTTCTTGTTGTGAGGCGATCGTGCTACCCACTGCACCACCGTGACACATTATATAAATGCATATGTAATTGTAATTGTTACAAACAACCTGAATGAGTTTTACTGCCGGTTTGAGAAAAACCCCCACTCCCACTCTGAACTGCTGTTTACATCACCATTATCACCTCCACCACCCCCCGCCTCCCCCATACCTGCACTTCAGTTCAGTGAAGATGATGTGCGCCAGGTCTTCCGGAAACAGAAAAGGAAGAAAGCACCAGGCCCAGATTTTATAACACCAGCCTGTTTAAAGTCCTGTGCTGACCAACTGGCCCCCATCTTCACCCTGATCTTCAACAGATCACTGGAGCTGTGTGAAGTGCCCTCCTGCTTCAAACGCTCCATCATCATTCCCATACCAAAGAAACCCAAACTTACAGGACTAAATGACTATAGACCGGTGGCGCTGAAATCTGTGGTCATGATGTGGTCTTTTGAAAAACTGGTGCTGGCCCACCTGAAAGACATCACTGAACCCTCACTGGACTCTCTTCAGTTTGCCTACAGAGCAAACAGGTCTGTGGATGATGCAATCAATATGGGACTGCATTATGTTTTGCAACACCTAGACAGACCGGGGACCTATGTGAGGATCTTGTTTGTTGACTTCAGCTCAGCTATTAACACTATCATCCCAAAAGCTCTCCATGCCCACCTCTGTCTGTCAGTGGATCAACAGCTTCCTAACGGACAGGCAGCAGCTGGTGAAGCTGGGAAAATTCTCAACCAGTACCCGCACAATCAGCACTGGCGCCCCCCAGGGGTGTGTCCTCTCCCCACTGCTCTTCTCCCTGTACACGAATGACTGCACTTCAAAAGACTCCTCTGTCAAGCTCCTAAAGTTTGCAGACGACACCACATTTATCGGCCTCATTCAGGACGGTGACGAGTCTGCTTACAGACAGGAGGTTAAGGAGTTGGCTGTCTGGTGCAGTCACAACAACCTGGAGCTGAACACGCTCAAAACAGTGGAGATGATAGTGGACTTCAGGAGAAACCCCCCTGCTCTCCCCCCACTGAGCATCATGGACAGCATTGTGGCAGCAGTGGAGTCATTCAGGTTCCTGGGCACCACCATCTCTCAGGACCTGAAGTGGGACACTCACATTGACTCCATTGTCAAAAAAGCTCAACAGAGGCTGTACTTTCTTCGTCAGCTGAGGAAGTTCAACCTCCCAAAGGAGCTGCTGAAACAGTTCTACACCTCCATCATTGAATCATCTGCACATCAATAACTGTCTGGTTTAGCTCAGCTACCAAATCCGACCTCCGAAGACTACGTGGAATAGTTCGGACTGCTGAGCGAATCATTGTTACAAACCTCCCTACACTCCAAGAACTGTACTTATCCAGAGCGAGCAGAAGGGCTGCCAAAATCACTCTGGACCGCTCACACCCAGCACACTGCCTCTTTGAACTTTTACCTTCTGGTCAACGCTGCAGAGCACTGCACACCAGCACAGCCCGACACAGAAACAGTTTCTTCCCTCAAGCAATCCATCCTTTGAACACTTGATGATAGTAATTGTGGAACCAACATCACTACTTGCTATACACTTTTATACACATATACACTTATTTAACAACACACTTTACATGCCACAGCTGCACATATTATGTTGTATATAGTAATATACCTCTACATACACTTGTCAATTTGTATATTGCATTCACTTTTTAAAATATATTTATGATCTGTTTTTTAGTCCTGTCTGTAATTCTGTTGCACTGTAGAAGCTCTGTCAAGAAAACAAATTCCTCGTATGTGTGCACAAACCTGGCAATAAAGCTCTTTCTGATTCTGATATTTAAAATGGTATTTCATGCTTTGTGAATAGACCCACAATTCCAGCCTGATCTCATGAGGAAACTTAGGTATTTTACGTTTTGACAGTTTAGTGGCTAATTCGTACGAATTTGTACGAGTTGAGTCGTACGAGAATGTACAATTTTAAAAAGGAGGCGTGGCACCCAACACCGCCCATAAACCCAACCGTCATTGGGTGATGAGCAAATCCAGCCTGATCTCACGAGAAAACATAAGTATTTTACGTTTTGTCAGTTTAGTGGCTAACTCGTACAAATTCGTACGAGTTGAGTTGTACGAAAATATACGATTTTAAAAAGGAGGTGTGGCACCCAACCACGCCCCAAAACCCAACCGTCATTGGGTGATGGGCAAATCGTACTAAATTGTACGAATTAGATCGTACGAATTCATACGAATTAGCCATTATATCAAAAAGTTACGAATTGCCGTGAGATTGCGTTGGCAAATCAGACTAAATTGTACAAGTTAGATCGTACAAATTCATACGAATTAGCCACTAAATCAAAAAGTTACGAACTGCCGTGAGATTGCGTTGGATAGTTTACTAATAAAATAGAAAAATGCTATCTGGAGGACATCCTAGGAGACTTGTTTGTCACACCAAATAAGATTTAGGCTTAAAACTGTTCTTGGTGATACACAAAAGGCATTTTTGAGAAGCAAAAAACTAAATTATTAGCAAATCTGTAAGCATATAAGATGTTTTGTATAGTGACACTACAACCATAAATCTAATTCTCTTTCTCATCTAATAATCTTTCTCATAATAATCGATGTGAATTCACTATAAACACATGAAACTATTAATCCAATCAATCAGTGTATATGTTCACATTTAAACACACAGACACTTTTGAACACATCTTTATTACCTTCACAAAAGAAAACAGCTATTCTTCTGTATTTTTCTGCCATAAAACACACAACAGTGCGACATTCTCTGGAGAGCTGAGCACACAGACCCAAAAAAGTTTAATACATGCAGTTTTGTTCAGAGATGTTTCAGGACGGCTGGCTCTTAGGAACAATATTGCAATGATAGATGGCCAGTAAACAGTTTTAGCAATGTACACACACTGAAGCTTCATTCATCGCAGACTGCAACAAACGTGTACACACAGATTTCAACTTGTAAGTTGTTCACCTTTTGTACAAATCAAAATTTACACAGATAAGCACACACACAGATATATACACATACAGTATGTCTTGTTCAAAAGCATACACGCTTCATTTTAGACAGTGTTAACACTGACAATAATAATACTAAAAAGACTTTGTAAATGAAGACAGGCTTAGGTGAAGGACAGTACAGCAATGAACATTTGTAATCTCGTTTATAAATAACGCCTTCAAGAAACTGCATAGCTTTGCCGAGACTGAGACAGCATTAAGCCACTTTGGTTAACTGGAAGCCAAATCAATAGTGCTATCTAATCTATCTAATCTTTTGAATTGATTTTTCTTATAGAGCACTCAAAACAGAGTTGATTTATGTTGTTTAGAGAAATGAGTTTGGCACTGATTGTAAAACCTAAATACATGCAAATAAATAAATAAATAAATGAATGAATAAATGAACGAATAAATGAATAAATAAATGAAGGAATGAATGCATTAATAAATAAATAAATAAATAAATAAATAAATAAATAAATAAAATGATATTAAATATTAAATATGGCTAAACATAAACTACAGCTTGAAAGTAGTTTTTATTTCAGGGTCAAGTATGTTTATTTAATTATGAAAAACCTATGGGCTAGAAAAGACTGCTGTATAACAACAATCTTCCACTGCTAAATATAGATATAATTTTAATAAATATACATAAACGTTTGGGCTCTCAATTATGTATTGATTTGAATTGTTATGTTTAACAAACCATTTATTACATTAACTGCATTGATTACATCATAAATCAAGTAATAATGTCAATTATTATTACAATAAAACAAACTTTAAATCCATTTTTTATATATATTTTAAAATGTATTTTTTCATTGTCTCATCCTTTCAGATTTTTAACAAATATGCTAATTGAGTATTGAATAAGCAATTATTTTTATTAACAATTCTGAAAAGTTGCGCTGCGTAATTTATTGAAATCAGATTTTAAAAAGCTTTTTCAGAATTCCTTGATCAATAAAACTGCATTTATTTGAAATATAATTTCTGTGTTGTACTAAACTTTTTCTACTTTACTATAAATTTATATCAGCATAATTCATGTTTACTGAATAAAAGAATTGCTGATCATTTCCTAAATAAATAAATCTATCTGAAATATTTTTAAAACAGTCTTGCAAACCTCCAGAATTTTGAACGGTAGTGTATATATATATATATTTATAAAAAAAAATTGTTTTGCTGCTTGTTCAAACTACTTATTTAAAATGAGTTTAAACAACACAATTCTGGAGATTTTTTGGAAAATTAATTTTAATTTATGTTCAATCCACTTAAATTTTTACTTAAAGGTGCAGTAGGTGATTGTCTAAAGAAACATTTTTTACTGTGCTGGTTGAAAGTCTCTTCACATTCCAATAGTAATGATTAAAGTAAATGATCTTAATGTATTTATATATTCTAGGTAAGGCATAAGACTAAAAAAATGTTACAATTAAAAATTGTCAGGCAGATAATACCCATAATTCTGATATGTAGCCCAAACTGTCTGTCAACAAATGTAGATATGTACATCAGCGCACCCGTTCATGCAGATCCACGGTTTGCGTGTGCACGCGCGTTCACATGCACGCGAGAGCTGTAAAAACAAATGCTGATCAAAACTTCTTTGAATCCTGAATCAATATTGGAGTTACTTTTGTACGCTGCAGGAAGGACGACACCATGGCTGAAGTATTTCTTTTAGACAGGTCATTTTAAAACTATTTTAGTCACGCAAAGCCAAAGTCAAGGCAAGTCATTTCACTCGTTAGCCATCTTTGAAACGCCTCTCCGGCAGTATGCTCGGGCATTCTGCTTGAATGGGGAAACATCAAATTCTCCAAAACTGCTTGCCAAGCTTACGATTAAATTTCATATTACAAATCACCAATAAAATTCAACAACAACTGTTCCTTTAGTTTTATTTCTAAACATAAAATCACACAAAATCTGCAGAAACTCACGTCCGGTCCGAGCCCCTGCCCTAGAGTATCGTCAGTCTATAGCAATCAATGATTGGCTCCTGTACTAGAAGGTGGGCTTTATTCGCCATATATCGATCGATGATTGGGTCCTGTAATAGTAGGCGGGGCTTTATTCACCATATTGATCGTTACACTTTTCCCCATTCAAAAAGATACGAGTGACAGTGTCTTGTGTACTGTATTCTAGAATCTTTGCGCAAAGCTGATGTAGAGTGTGTTGTTATGAATGGGTTATATGCACAGAAGTGTTGTTCAGCCACTGAAATCTTCCAGTGAAAGATTGATTTGATTATTATTAATTTCACAAGGAACCTTTCACTGCATCAATAATGTAGATTGTTCTTTAGTTTAACAACAAAACACAAGTAAATAGCGCTATTTCGTCTAGCCTGCTTTACTGAGGTGAAGTTGCTTTTATATTCACATTGGTTCATTTATAAACAATGACAACCTGTGACGTGCTCCCTATACTGTTTACCACGCTACTCTGAATATTCGGTCGGAAATAGCATGCAAGTATGGCTTAGTAATAAGTATAATTCCTGCACGCCGCCGGCCAACCACTAAGCATAAAGTAGTCGCTTTAAGACAAAGCGCAAGAGAGAGTGAGACCAGCGATCCTTGCGTGCATGAAATATTGAACATTATGACAAGTTTTGCTTGCTACAACTGAAAACGTGCTAGATATAATACAGTTTCTCATTGGGAATTGTAGTATTAAAGTACTATAAAGTTTTCTAACTGGCGAATGACATGGGTTGTCTATTGTCATCTTTAAGGTGTGTGTTCGTGATTTTAGGAGCCGTATCTTTGGACGACGGGAGAAACTGTGTTTTCAAAGATGTTATGCTAATGGATAGCATTTTGGCAGATCACCTACTGCACTTTTAATCGATTTGTGTTGGGACAGCATGAATGAATTGTGTGGAACCCTGCAAACATATATACACACACTCAAGTCATTATTTAAAAGCAACAAAATAACTCAAAATAGGCATGGAAAGGAAAGTCATAAATGAATGATATTCTATGTGGTTATTAAACATCTTTCTTCTCCTCTATACAGATTGTAACCCCATATGTTGAGGCGGACCGTTCAGACTCCCTGTGCACCTTCAAAAACCTGTCCTGCCAAGATGAGTCTCTGACATTGAACATAAAAGAGGCTTTCCAGGACGTCAGCAGACGCCTGATACTCATCAAACTGTAAGATCCATAGCAGACACGCTCTCTTTGATACCAAATCACAGCAGCTACTGTATCCCAAACGCGATAATGATCTCATGTAGGAGAGGCACAGTTTCAAAAGGCCATTCGCTGTTTGACAAAATCACAAAGTGGCAGAACAAGACAGATAACGCACACACACACACACGACTGTTGAGTATGAAAGCAAATCAGCTTTATGCTCACAATAAAAAACAAAATATAGCACAAAATAGGGCTTTTTGATTTCCATAAATGTGGCTGCAGGAATATTATACAAGTATTTTGAGCATGATGCACAGTTTTGGCCTTTTTATCAGAGGTTGGAGGTTATGCAAAAGGCTTGATTTAAAATATAATAGTGATAATAGGTATGAAAATGATAGATATTAACCTCCCCAAAACATAAAACTCAACTAAAGGGATAATTCTGTTAATAACTCTGTTAATTATTACTCACCCTCATGCCATTCCAAAACCCTAAGACTTTTGTTCCTCTTTGAAATACAAAATCAGATTTTTTGGATGAAATTTGAGAGCTCCCTCATCCATGACTCGATTCAATGTCCAGAAAAATACCCCAAAACAACCTCAAAACAGACCTACAGTGCATTCAGTGGTTCAATCTGAATATTATTAAGCTATAATAATACTTTAGTGTCTTATTCATGACTTTAAATGACTTTATTTAACAGTTTCTTCACCTCAGTGTCAGTATAGGCCGCGCATTTATGTTCATGTTTATGTGCACACAAATTATTCTCATAGATTTACAATATTACGATTGAACCACTGAGAAAAGATGGTCTGTTTTGAGTTTTTTCTAAACTATGAATAAGTCGGGACCATTGCTAATTACTAATGATCAGGGAGCTTTCATATGTATCCAAAACATCTTAATAAATAGCTTAATTGTTATGAATGTAGTTCTCAGGCAATTAAATTGACCTGACGGTGAGTAATTTTAATTTTAGGGAGAACTATTAAAGTTACTCAGATGTTTCTTAGATGATTCTGCACCATAACCATATCTCTGTAGGTGTTTTCAGTATGTACTCCTGAAACTAAGCTCTGAATGAAGAGTTGTTTACAGTAGAGCGGCGTCAGTCTCTCATCTCGTCAGTAATTCTCCAGGTTCAGTCAGCCAGCTGTGATGCAGATGTGCTGAGCTCTCGCTGGATCTGATCATGCTCTCTGCGTATCTGCAGCAGGTTTGGATGCTCATTAATAGCTTGTTTTGCTCGAGTCTTAATAAGGGGACATTAATATGCATGCTCATGTTCATTCCAGAGCTGCTAAACCCTTAAAACGACAACAAAGAAGTATGAAGTACAGTATGAAGGTGCAAAATTTGAAAAGGTCACATACAAAAACGGTGTATAAAATGTTCTTCTAAAATGAGCATTTTTCTAGGCTTCCTGTGTTTATATTCAGTTATTTCACTTATGAAAAGAGCCTATTCATGACCATGAAAATGAAATGACTGAATCTACATATGAGCTTCAGAAAAATGCTCATTTTAGAAGAGAATTTCAGACATCATTTAGAGGTTTTTGCTTCTGAACTCTTCACTTGTATTATTGCAAACGAAAGTCTAAAGATTGTCAACAAATGTACTGTTTGATAGTGCCTAATTTGGAATTTTATGGTTATGAACTACCTTTCCTACCAGTTCTAACTACCTATTTACAGTAGCAATGTTGAAGAAAATGGTTTGATTTAAGAACACAGTGTACCGTAATCAGGAAGGAAAGAGTTACTCCCAAAATGAAAGTTACTCACCCTTGTGTCATTTCAAACTCATAATGCATTCATCTCTGAGATACAAATTAAGATATTATTAATGAAATCTTAGCGATTTCTTGTCCCTGCATTCAAAAATATTTTTCGCTGATCAAAAGTGTCATGTGAATAAAGGTGTAAATTCTATTCTTGAGTTAACTTCTAAGTATGTTAAGCGGCTTTGACACAATCTACATTGTAAAAACGCTATATAAATAAACATGAATTGAATTAACAGGATCACATCTCTTCACAAGACTTGAATTAATACATATGTAGGCATTACATATGTATGACTGTTTTGAAGCATCAGAGATTGAGGGTGACGAGAAGCTTGTGGGAGGATTGATCTTACATATTCATTTCCCACCAGGTGCTTGTTCGGAACCAGTGCTATTGCCGATTTGGAGCTGGATCATCTTACAAGCCTTCTAAGGCCTTGTCCAGGCCTACATGAGTATTTTTATAAGCCCCATCTTTGTTTTAAGCTGGCAGCTAGCTCTCTGAAGCTCTCACATGGTTGCCGACTGAAGCTAAGCAGGGCTGGTTATTACCTGGATTGGAGAGGCGAGCAGGGAGTTCTCAACCTGTGATATGTGTGGGTTCTAATTCCCCAGTATAGTGATGGGGACTCTATACTGTTCAGTGAGCACCATCTTTCAAATGAGACCGATTTGAAAAAAGTAGGGGTGTGTCCACGGAATCCTCACCAAATTTGCATCTTTTTGCCGTCATGACTTCTTAGCTATCCCTATATTCCTATTGGTAGGTATGTCCAGATCTGATCATGTGATTGGAAATTGGGCCTGATCACGCGGTTTCATATGGAAATCGGACGTTACGTCCCGATCAAAACTCGAATATACAGTATATGTATTTATATGCATTCTCCTTATTTTTTAACACATCTATAGTTATGCGGTGGCACAGGGTTATAGCTCTTTCTTGACTTCACACAAAAACAGCAATGCATGCGGCATGACATCACTTTGTTGCAGAGACGCTATTGGTTAAATGCCGGCAAAGTAGAACACGGAAGCAGCTTGAAGTGGAAAGCGCGAGTATGTCTGCGGTCTGGAGGTATTATAAAGTTGATGACAACAACATTGCCATAGCAAACTGTGAGATATGTATACTTGGGATTGCCTGCCGGGTATTTTAAGTTGAGGTGCTATTTGTTTTTGTATTAGATTTTTTTTTTTATTTACTGTTGCACTAAAGTCCAAAAGTGAAGAATTGATGTTATTTATTACTTGATAATTCAAGCTACCTAACAGAAGTGCTCTGTTTGTTAACAGAGTTGTTGAATGTTAAAATAAGGTGAATTAAATAAAAAATGAGGAACATCCTGGATCTGTTTTTTTTTTTTTTTTTTATGCATTAAGTATCGGATTGGGTTTCGGTATCAGTAGATACTCAAAATCAAATCACTCTGACTCGTACTCGAGGGCAAAAAAACCTGATCGGGACATCCTTAATGATTGGTTCCATCACTCTGTCTCCAATAAGCTGGTACAGTAGGTGGTGTGCGTTTTGGCACAAAATAGCTGCCATCGCGTCATCCAGGTGGACACTACACACTGGTGGTGGATAAGGAGACCCATCTCCAACTCTGTAAAGCTCTTTGAGTATATAGAAAAGCACTATAAATGTAAGGAACTATTATTTAAAAAAAACGTTTTGATGCATATTAAGTGCATGTGGAACCAAAACACACCAGAGCAAACAGAGTTTGGATGCATGGGAAATGAAGCGGAGTTTCGAACAATACAAAATACGTGACACATTTGCCACAAAAGTGCTAAATTTGTCTCTCTCACATCTTCCGTATCACCTGATATCGTGTTTTTATGGGGGCATACAGCCAACCATGTAGAAAAAACAGGGTCCAAGAACTGCTTTGCTTTCCCACTGGCTTGAGATTTACTTTAGAGCCAGGTCTGACATCACTGACATCTCTCTTAGCAACACAAATGCAGAAGCGCTAAATACAAACACAGCATTAATGTTGCTATTAATGGTAATAATTTGTCAACCTAAAACGGCATCTGAACACGGTGAAGCCAACATGTTCATGCAGAGCTCCGTTGTTTTCATAGACAAAGATTACGATTGATGATAACGTGTTAGAAAGGCTCTAAAGATTAAATTCAGTTCAAGAGTTCACACTTAGATATTGCTTGATACTATTAGCAGATTTGGTATGCTGTGTCAGGAGAGAACCCTGAGCTCGGAGATAATTGAGTCCAAGGCTCCCGTCTGGTCAATAAGCATGTAAGGGGGTACGAGATCAGGTAGATCTTGAGACCTCCCCAAACTCGTTCGGCCAATTCCTTGATTATCAGGAGCAGCCCTAGAGAAATAAACCGCCAACCACACCAGCACAAACCCACGTGGTGAAGTTCAGTACTAAAGTATTCATATACTGTTCCAATTGGTTTATTTAATTTACTTATGTCGCATGTCTTCGGACTGTGGGAGGAAACCGAAGTACTCAGGGGAAACCCACGCGAGCACAGGGAGAACATGTAAACGTTGCACAGAAATGCCAGCTGGCCCAGCTGGGACATGAACCAGCGGCCTTCTTGCTAAGGCAACACTGAGCCATTGTGTCTCCCAATCCTGGACTAATCAAGAAAAGAGGAAGGAGATGGGGTGGATGGGGGGTTCTTCAAAAAATGAAGATAAGGGAGTAAAGTTACACGGGACATTTACAGTATGTTAAGTTTGGAATGATCCGATTGGCTTGCTAATGATTACGGATGGGGGACCAGCCGCGATCAATCATATCACATGCTCCTCTCGAAATTAAGCTGCGGTCACACTTGAGTTTGAGCATGCGAAATTCTGTTGTACGTCGCTGCGAAAAGGGGCGGGATTAAGCAAGATAATTAGACATTTAAAAAAGCGAGCGAGTTCACCAAGCTTGAACTTTGCAACGCAGTAAACTGCGAAACTTGACGCACGAACTTACGTTTTTGGTCTGGCGCATTCGCGTGCATACTGTATGAATGGAAGTCTATGGGGAGAAAAGTCCAGTGTGACTGCAGCTTAAGTTTGTGAAACATCAATTATTGTAATGGAGGTTTTGTTTCTGACAGGTGTAAGTGGTAGACTAATCACAACAGAGCAGACTCTTAGAAGGGAGCGGTTTAGAAAGAATGAATCTTCAAATGAATCATTTGAGAAATTAGGTCATTTGAAATGTATAATAAGAGAAAACAAATGTGTTTTTTGAACTTTTTTGAATCGGTTTAGACCTTTTCTACGAGACTTCCAAAACCAAATGAAGAACTTCACAAAACAGCATAATTATAGCGCTTTTAAAAATATATTTGTGTTCAGAAGATGAATACATTTCTATTAGGTTTAGAAGGACATGAGGGTGTGTAATTGATGGCAGAACTTTAATTTTGGTGTGAAGTAACTATTCAAGTCAAGCCTTTTGAGTTTCTCCAGACCTCTTACACGAGGGTTACATCAGGACATTAGAGCGGGTGTCAGGCAGTCGAAGTCCCACCAGACCTCCACCGACGAGCACCGAGGATGCCAGAAGAATGGGGATGGCTTTGGTGATGCCCACTAAAGATCCAAAAATCAGATTCCCCATGACCGCTGCTAGCTTGCACAATGCATTACAGAAGCCAAATCCAGTTCCTCTGAAGGGCGGAAGAGAAAAAAAACCTTAAAACGTTGGTGTTACATTGACTTTTAATGGGCTTAGAGATTTGGGACCATTAAACAGCTTTGTTGCGTGCATTTTAGCATATTTTATTATGTATGAGTATAAGCCCACCTTCTGTCCGTAGGGTACAGCTCTGTTGTCACAACATCCAGAGAGTTCCAGGCGGAAATGCTCAGGCCATTGTACAAGCAGAGCATCCCAATCATCATCGACTCACTGGTGCCAAACCACAGGAAGAAGCAGCTGATACCTGACAGGATCATGGAAAACCCTGACAAGACACACAAAATACATATACTGTAGAAAGACTTTTTAATTTTTTTTCCACACATGACTAAAATTATAAAAAACAAATATATGTTATACTACAGGGAGGAACAAAATAATAATAATAATATTAATAATAATAATAGTAAAAAAATAAATAAATAAATAAATAAAAGTACAAATTAAACAATAAATAAATAAATCACATTTATTAAAATGAAATAAAAGCATTTTTTCACTCATGACAAAAAGTTTAAATGACAAATATATTTAAGAGTATGGATAGGCATAAAATAAAATAAGTAAAACAAATTAAAAAACACTTCTCTCATGACAAACAAAACGACAATAAAATACATACATAAAATAAAAAAATAAATAAATAACACAACATAAAATAAAATAAAAAAAAAAATGAAGTAAAACAAATTAAAAAACACTTCTCTCACGACAAATAGAATGACAATAAAATGCATACATAAAATAAAATAAATAAAATGCATACATAAATAAAATGCATACATAAAATAAAATAAATAAATAAAAATAAATAAATAAAATAAAATAAATAAAGTGCATAGATAAAATAAAATAAATAAAATGCATACATAAAATAAATAAGATAAAATAAATAAATACATAAAATAAATAAAATGCATACATAAAATAAATAAGATAAAATAAATAAATACATAAAATAAATAAAATGCATACATAAAATAAATAAGATAAAATAAATAAATACATAAAATAAATAAAATGCATACATAAAATAAATAAGATAAAATAAATAAATACATAAAATAAATAAAATGCATACATAAAATAAAAATAAAATAAAACAAATAAAATAAAATTGATATAATGATAAAAATTTTATAAAATTAAATGAAATAAAAAATAAGTAAAACATCTCTCGTGACAATTTTTTCATATGTCAAATATACTATTTAAGAGAATGCTTAGAAATAAAAATAGAACAAACTCTTAAATTATAAAAAAAAAAAAATGAATTGAATTGAGCTTCTGTCTCACCTAGCATAGACAAGCGGCCAATTTTGTCCATGAGCAGTGCAGAAACAATGTTGCCAGGCAGAACAGCTAGTGTTCCCAAGAAATTGACAAAGTAGACCCAGTATGCACTGTAATCATCCTCAAATGTCATTTGACAGCCTGTTTTGTTGTGGTAAAATGTGCTGTTTATGACATCTGTGTTCTTAAGTTTGGAATCGTCAATATCTGTCAAATTTAAACCACAGCAGAAAGCGATAATTAGACACAAACATGTAGCAAAGTGTTGGAAAGTGTTCCAAAATAAATGAGCATTTCACCAGTGTTGTAGAAGACAGCCTCTATAAATGTGCAGTTACGAAAGAAAGATCCAACGGATGTCACATCTTCAAAAAAGCAGCTTTGAAAGGTGGAATTGATGAACGTGACAGACTTGATTTTCATATTTATAAACCTGAGGAGAGCATAAGGAAAATGATTTATGTGATAATTTACACAGACATTAATAAAAAGATTAAGCTTTGGAATAAGTCACCTGTCGTTGATGAATAAGCTATTAGTGTGTATCTGGTTCTCAAGGGTGAAATTGAAGGTGAAGTCCTCAATGCGCTCGTTGTTATGCCGCTGTACTTTAGAGGCATATTCATCGTTCTGAAGGTGTTTGATGACGTCAGGAAACCACACAGATAAACCGTAATACCTGCAGAAATATTGACTTCTTTAAATAGAGATGATAGAAATCAATGGATGGATACTGTAATTATACAGTATGTGTATACTGTACAGTAGGTATCTGACATTTTCACAAATAATTTTGCTTTGGTATGCATGTGAAGCAGGCAGCCATTCATGACCACATAGTGTTCACAGCGCATCAGAATCTAAAATGCTCACCGGCCACTTTATTAGGTACACTGTACTAGTACCAGGTTAGACTGCTTTTTGCCTTCAGAACGTCTTTAATCCGTCGTGGCATAGATTCCACAAGGTACTGGAAATATTCCTCAGAGATTTGGTCCATATTGACATGATAGCGTCACACAGTTGCTGCAGATTTGTCGGCTGCACATCCATGATGTGAATCTCCCAGTCCACCACATCCCGAAGGTGCTCTATCGGATTGAGCTCTGTTGACTGTGGAGGCCATTTGAGTACAGTGAACTCATTGTCGTGTTCAAGAAACCAGTCTGAGATTATTCACGCTTACACTGTGGTCATAAACGGATGGACATGGTCAGCAACAATACTCAGGTAGACTGTGGCGTTGACACGATGCTCAACTGGTATTAATGGGCCCAAAGTGTGCCAAGAAAATATCCCCCACACCATTACACCACCACCACCAGCCTGAACCGTTGATACAAGGTCATGCTGTTCACGACAAATTCTGACCCGACCATCCGAGTGTCGCAGCAGAAATCAAGACTCATCAGACCAGGCAACATTTTTCCAATCTTCTATTGTCCAATTTTGGTGAGCCTGTGTCAATTGTAGCCTCAGTTTCCTGTTCTTAGCTGATAGGCGTGGCACCCGGTGTGGTCTTCCCATCCGCCTCAAGGTTAGAGATGTTCTTCTGCATACCTCAGTTGTAACAAGTGGTTAAATAAGTTACTGCTGCCTTTCATTCAGTTTAAACCAGTCTGGCCATTCTCCTCTGACCTCTGGCATCAACAAGGCATTTGCGCCCACAGAACTGCCACTCACTGGATATTTTCTTTTTTTCGGACCATTCTCTGTAAACCCTAGAGATGGTTGTGCGTGAAAATCCCAGTAGATCAGCAGTTTCTGAAACACTTAGACCAGCCTGTCTGGCACGAACAACCATGCCACGTTCACTTAAATCCCATTTCTTCCCCATTCTGATGCTAGGTTTGAACTGCAGCAGGTCGTCTTGACCATGTCTACATGCCTAAATGTATTGAGTTGATGCCATGTAATTGGCTAATTACAAATTTGTGTTAACAAGCAGTTGGACAGGTGTACCTAATAAAGTGGCCGGTGAGTGTACAGATTAAAAACAAATTCAGCACCAGCCAGAAGAGGCATAAGGTCTGTTTTAATGTACTGTATCTTTTGTTAGTTTAACGTGTATATTGTGAAATTTGCCACTGAGGTTTGTAATGAGGCAACAACACTTGTAGTAGACTACATTTTCTTCCCTATGTGCCACAGATTGGATATGGCCCATGTACATGTAAGCGGGAAAAAATCAGATTTGAATTGGATATGAATATGAATCTGATTCGTGCCCTTGTGTCTGCAGGCAGATCGGATTTTCACCTGCTTATGCGAGTCGCATGTCATTAAAAGCAGTAGTGAATGACTAAAGCTAAACAACTTGAGTCACTTTTAAAAGATGTAAACAGTTCATCAAAAAAATCTGATACAGTCACAAAATCAAAACTGACCATCAAGATCTGCAGTATAAATTCAGCTGTAGTAACCATTTGAGGAAGTCACAAGTTTTTCAAAATTAAGACAAGACAGGGTGTTACTGAATAGCTTTAGGACAACTTTAATGAAAGGTTTTGACCTCCAACGTTGACTACTGTAGACTGCTGATTGTTTGTTTAAGTCTTTAATGCATGTTTATGCATCACGTCATATCACTCAGCTCTTACTGTGATTTTTCTTGAGTGAAAGCATGCTAATAAACTTTACAAAGCCCATCTGTTTATGCAGAGGTTAATATTGATTCCTGCTTGTGTTTTTATATATATTAAAGTTTCAAAATGCAACTCTAAATACATCTCTGCCAGTCATGTTTTGATTATAATTCAACCCATATTTCATCCAAAACTCAGGAGCAAACTAGGTTACTCTGGTAAGGTTGAACTGTCCTAAGCACATATCAGAGAATAATTTAACATGTTAAATCAATGCACTCTATGGTATATATATATATATATATATATATATATATATATATATATATATATATATATATATATATATATATATATATATATATATATATATATATATATATATATATATATATATATATAAAAAAATAAATAAATAAATAAATAAATAAATAAATAAATAAATAAATACATAAATAAATAAATAAATAAATAAATAAATAAATAAATAAATAAATACATTTCAACCAATTGAAGAAGATCTTGAAGAAAAATGGTCCATTAGTTAATGTTGGTAAATGTATTTTCTAACATGAACAAACAATATGTAATACATTTATTATGATATTTTATCATCTTTGTTAATGTTAGTTAATGTTATGCAAGTCAAAAAATGTTAGTTCATGTTAGTTCATCTTAACTCACTGAGTAAAAGTTTCCCATATAAATGTGTTTTTATTTAAAAGACATACATGACAGAGAAGCAATTTATTATGAGTTCTTTTTATATATAAAAAAAAGAAAGAAATGAGTTTAATTGCTGATTATATACAGTACTGTACTACCTGTTGTGCCAAGAAATACACAGACAGACAGACAGACAGACAGACAGACAGACAGACAGACAGACAGACAGACAGACGGTCTGGAAGGTCTTACCCAAATGACAGTGTAAGCCACACAATAGCAAGCTTCACTGTGCTGTCTTTCACTGGGTAATTAAAACACTTCAAGAAGTTCAACCAAATCTGGAAGGACAGAAAACAGTAAACTATCATTTTTACAGTATTATAAAAATATTCTGTGACTTATTTAATTGATCACAAAGATGATCTTTTTTACTGAAAGGGATTGTGAATCTCACCCCATGAAGCTCTGTCTTTATTCTGAAGATCGCTTTTGAGAAAAAGTTGCCCGATTCGTGCATCTCAACAAACTCATCCAACTGCTTCGGGGTTTTAATTCTGTTCACCTATGAGCAGAAACAAAGTTACCAAAACCACATACAGAAGCCATCGGTCCACAAAGTTTGATTTACAAACACTATACAGACACATGAAACTCAAAGAATTGAAACCAACTGAGGTGAGTAAACGCACAGCAAGTACTTTTTGCGTTTAAAAGACATCTATTAGGGATCCAAACACAGACGTCTTGGCTAAATCAAGTCAAGGCTTGTTTCTGATTTCTAATTCTAAATGAGCGCATGTGACGAACAACTGTATAAGTCAAAAATAAATAAATAAAATGAGATAACCATGTGACATTAATTGTATGTGTGAACTTTGTATACAGAAACAGTTTGGGGATATTTTTGCATGTCCAAGAGTCTGCATTTTAAACATTAAAATAGCGTCACTTGAAAATACCATTTATGTCCACTAAAAAAAATAGAGATGCCGCTTGCTGTGATGTCCGCTTCGGACACTAAAAGGCAAATCCTCTGCAAAACAAGAAGAGCCAACATGAACAAATGGAAGGACAGAGTAAGGAAGGCTTTGAGAGATGCTGGGAAAGCAGGGAAAAATTCACTAAAAGAGTTCAGTAGAAACTCTCTCTTTCTCTCTTTCTCTGAGAAGCGCTAAACAGCACAAAAACAGTTAACCTATTAAAATAAACCACATACCAAATATAATAAAACTGTATCAATGCATATTTCCCGCCAGCCCTATATAAACTATGGCAAGCATAGTTTATTTGTTTATCAGGCCCGTAGCCAGGGGAGGGTTCAGGTGGTTCGGAAGACCCACCCCTGACTGACAAAGGTCCAATATTTATCCCATACATAAGCTCATTTGTCCTATTTTGACTGCTATGTCATCATAAATAGTGAAAATAACCCATCGAAAAAAAGCTTTAAGTTAAATCCTCTGTTGGCTGTCGCTTCGGCGGGACTTCAGCTAACTTAATCAGTTTTGGCCAATGCTAACAAATATTTTCATTTTACAATCTGACTTCCGCTACTGTATTGTTTTTAAATAGAGAAAACATTTTACAAGTGACTTTTATTAAAAATTGTGGACCTCTTTCTTGAAACAAAAAATGACCATGAAGCACTAAAAGCAAACCATATTAAAATTAATTTGAATACTATTTTGGCTATTGTTGTTATTCATGAATTTTGTAAAATGTACTTTTTTTTTTACAAGAGAGGCTAGAAAAACGATGAAGCTCTACATTATTATTATGTTTTTTTTTAAATGGCCAAATTGTGACTGAGGACAGTCGAATGTGCTGGCCAGTTTGTTATTTGCTTAATAAATGACAATGAGCCACAGTTTTTAATTTAAAACTTCAACATTCCTATTTTCTTTCTAATGATATATGATGTAATGCATTCGTATTTTAAAAATAAGTATTTTTTTTATATATTTTTATATTCTAAATCAGAAGGAAATAATTTTGGTACTTCAAAAAGTGTGGTTATGATGACCATCCAACAAGCTAATCCAGCTAAAAATAGTGCTTAAATGTCACTAAAATTTCAGTATTTAAGTCTCATATTTAAACAGAAAATGAGGCAAATAACTGCAAGAAGAGCCCGTTTTTGAGAAAAAGTTTCTAAATTTATTTATATAGTGAGATGGAGGAGTGCGAGAACATTTTAAAGTAGTATATACTCTGTCAGCGCACCTGTGCTTATTTCTAAATAAAGACAATATATAGCTATGATGTATGTCTGTATTTTATGTATTTACAGTATTGTTGTATTATTTATTTATTTATTGTTAATAATTGATTGTTATTGCCTGTACTGTAAGAAGGTCTATGTTTTGTACATTGTTCATACTGTATTTTCTGTATTTAAATATTAATAACAATAATAATAATAATAATAAACTTGAAAGGGGGGTGGCGCAGTAGGTAGAGCTGTTGCCTCACAGCAAGAAGGTCGCTGGTTCGAGCATCTGCTGTGTCAGTTGGCATTTCTGTGTGGAGTTCTCTCTGCATTTGCGTGGGTTTCCTTCTGGTGCTCCGGTTTCCCCCACAAGTTCAAAGACATGCACTATAGGTGAATTAGGTAAGCTAAAAATTGCCCGTAGTGTATGTGTGTGATTGAGTGTGTATAAGTGTTTCCCAGTGATGGGTTGCAGCTGGAAGGGCATCCGCTGCATAAAACATATGCTGGATAAGTTGGCGGTTCATTCCACTGTGGCGACCTCGGATTAATAAAGGGACTAAGCCAAAAAGAAAATGAATGAATGAATGAATAAACTTGAAAGAAATGCTTAATATTATCCTGAAGTTTTTGTTACTGTATTAAAACTAAGACAAAGAATCTTTAGTGGTTTAAAGTGATTTGATGAATTGGAGTTATAGTGTTATTCCACACTAACTGGACATATAACGTTCTTCCATATTTGAGAAATATAAATCACAATAACTTTTGGATTTTTAATACTGACGCTGAAAAATGTTATCTCCTTAGAAATGAGAAGCGTTTGTTGTCTATTTTAAATATAAATATATCATAAAATATATAAAAAAAAAAACATAAAATAAAATAAAATAAAAATATATAATATAATGTTCCCAATCCAAATGAAAAAAATCGTATTACTTAAAATTTGAAAATATGGACTTATATGGTTCTACGTGGGACAGCACGGTGGCGCAGTGGGTAGCACAATCGTACCACAGCAACAAGGTCGCTGGTTGGAGCCTCGGCTGGGTCAGTTGGCGTTTCTGTGTGAAGTTTGCATGTTCTCCCCATGTTTGCGTGGGTATCCTCCGGGTGCTCCCGTTTCCCCCACAGTCCAAAGACATGTGAGGTGAATTGGATAAGCTAAATTGTCCGTAGTGTTTGTGTTTGAATGAGTGTGTTTGGATGTTTTCCAGTGCTTGGTTGCAGCTGGAAGGGCATCCGCTGCGTAAAACATATGCTGGATAATTCAGCGGTTCATTCCGCTGTGGCGACCCCAGATTAATAAAGGGACTAATCCGAAAAAAAAAATGAATTAATTAATGGTTCTTCGTCTCAAGGCCTCAAATGTATCTAATTTAGTTTTAGACATCTATGTTTGGACATCTCTTTGATGTATTGCAAATACAAAATAACTTGGTGTGTGGCGAGCAAATTTTCACTTTTGGTTAAACTATCGATTTAGATATGGAAACCCTTTTGAAGACCACTGTATATTATACGTCTATAAAATAAGACATAAAAGTGTCCAATTTTGGTGACATCTTAATCTTCATCATTACTGCTGCTCAAAAAGTCTTAAAGCAGGCTGCAATCTGTCTCTAATTCTGAGGCTCAGTAAATGACACTAAAAACACCAGTAAAGCACACATAGAGCGCAGGATGAGACAATCATTCATGAATTGAAGCAACTTTAAAGCATGCTCGGTGCTGTAAGCAGCTTAAAGTTAGGGAATCGACTCACGGTGAAGACTTTCTCTGGCTGTCCACGCGCACGCATGTTTGTGTCATGAATCTGCTTGAGGATCATCCAGGCCTCGTCGTGCTTCCCCACCTGAAAGGATAGAACCAGAAACATTTCAGAGAGATTAAGTGGATTAAGTGGAAACCGCAGCGCTGGATGACAGACGCCCACCTAGATTGCCACGAAAGAGTCACGACAAACACACGTCATTAGCTTCAAAGACAGTCACGTTCACCGCAGTCAGCCTGTTTCCTCAGATGTTCACTGAGTTTAATCATTTAAACTGAACTGATGTTCTTCTAATCATGAAGTTAGCTATAAACCAGGTATTTTAATAATGAAACATCATGTAATTTGATATCTGATAAAAAAGTTCAGTGAGTTTTTTGGACATTTCTTGCATAAATCAACCATGGATTTACTATGTTAAAGGTGTAGTAATCATGTTTTTTCTTGGCATATTGATTACCATTCATACAACCATCATTTTACAACAAATACCATATGGTAAATCAGATAAATACATTTATAATGTTAATAAATATTTCATTTCAATTAAATGCAGTTATTTTTATTTGCTTTAAATAAGAATTGATAAAAACATATTAAGAATACGAAGCAGAAACAATTATGACAGAGCAGCAAATCAGTATATAGGGTATATGCACAGCTGGTGTTTCTTCCCAGACCGATAAACTTCTGGTCAATGTTTAAAGTGTTGAAATCGTCGATGTTGAAATCTAATTAATCAGTTAAATAGACTTCAGCATTCATTTAGTTGTTCAAGCGTAAAACAAGATGAAAAGTCATTTACTATGTGCTGTCAGAATCAGCATGTTAGCGCAGAAACTCCATTGAAAATACTGGAGTAAAATAAATGTTCATATTTTAAAGCCATGGCACGGAAAAATCTAATTTGACGCAGTACTTCTTGCACATTCTGAGACCCACTTTATATTGTATATCAATCAGGCAGTGGAGATGGTAGATTTTTAAAGAAAACAGTGCTTAAACGTGCAGATTTTGTAACAGCATACAGTTCACCGAAAGTGCTTGACGTGCTTTAATAACTCATTTCTAATACCTGATTTATTTTATCTCTGCCATGATGACAGTAAATAATATTCAAGACACTTCTATACAGCTTAAAGTGACGTTTAAAGGCTTAACTAGGTTAATTAGGTTAACTAGGCAGGTTAGGGTAAGTTATTGTATAATGATGGTTTGTTCTGTAGAATATTGAGAAAAAAAAATGCTTAAAGGGGCTAATCATTTTGAAAATGTTTTTGAAAAAATTAAAAACTGCTTTTATTATAGCCAAAATAAAACAAATAAGACTTTCTCCAGAAGAAAAAATATTATCAGACATACTGTGAAAATTTCCTTGTTCTTAAACATCATTTGGAAAATATTTAAAAAAGAAAAAAGATTCAAAAGGGGCTAATAATTCTCACATAATAATGATCACATTAGTGGATGTTTAGAATATGTCTTTATGATGCTTATAATTTAGAATGTTCATAAAGCTAATTTTTACTAATGAAAACTAATTTTTACTCATAAAACTAATTTGCTAATGGAGTTAGAGAAAGTTCATTAGAACTTTTGACCTGGTTTGAGATGCTCCTCACCTCCAAGTAGAAGCGCGGGCTCTCCGGCATGAAGGTTAAGGCCACGACGGCGCAAACGCATGGAAGAGCGCAAACCACCACGAACACCCTCCAGCTGTGGAACTGATAAGCTGAGCCCATACTGAAACTCCAGCCTGAGGAAAACATCACACAATTGCTCATGTTATTGATCCTGCACAGACAAAGGGTTCTGCTGATAGCACTCACTGTGAGACTGTAGCATGTGAACTGCTAACATTTATCAATAACTGCTGGCATGTCATAGTGGTTACAGGCTGAGTGAACGCATCCATTTCATTTGTCCAACATTGATTGATTACAGAAGAGTTGAGTCTAGTGTTTTTGTCTTTTCTAGGCACAGGAATTGAAGATCGGCAAGTTTAATGTATGTAATATGTCAGGTTTTCTTTAATAAAGGGGTTGCTGATATTAGTTCACAAAAGAGAACCAAGCATGGCACCTTGACGTCAAAACACATTCAAAATGCTAATCGATTTGATGTCAAGCCTTGATGTCCATTTGACATCTACAGATTGATACTCTTTTGACTGACAAAACAATAACAAAAGGTATTATATTCATTAGAAATCTTAAATTACAAATTAAAGTCCCCAAGAAATCAAAACTAACCATATGATTTTGTTAGCTCAATGTGGTGAACAATTCATCTGTGCATGTCATTAAGAAAAAAAACATTTTGTTCTCCTAATCTTTAGTTGAAATCTGAAAATACACTTCCAGTTTGTTTTCAGTTAAATTGTCAGATTACGCATATCTTATGAATTGGGCAGGGCTAACCTATTTACCCAAGCAACAACTGTCAGTTTTGACAACAAACAGAAATGGTGAGGAGGAGGTGCGTTTTCCCAGACCTTTCTGAATGAAATGCCTACTTTACTACATCCAATCAGCTCGCAGTAAAAAAAAAAAAAACAAGCCACGCCCACTGTTTTCTCATTTTAATATTCTGTTTCTCTAGGAGAAGTTATATAAAACATGAAACGGAGGGTGGGTACAAACACATCCTTATAAAGGCTTGTGACCTAAGGCCACCGCCTAGAGCAGAGTGAACACAACTAGAATCCAGGAGAACCCCATGAGAACACCCAGAGAACTCCAGGGAGCAGGCGTGGACCCTGACAAAAGGGGTAAATCGTACAGCTCAGACATTCCTATCTCCGATACCTTTCTTTCTTTCCTTTCCATCAAGAGTCTAGTTGTTTAGTGTGCCTCGAAATCAGTAGTCAACACGACTAGTCCTCTTGCCGCTTCAAAATTTAAAATGACCGACTCCACCCCACTCCAAGCCTCGCAAGGACAAAGAACTGACCACCAGCTAACCACATGCTCAACACAGGGAGTTCTTCACATCAAAAAAGGCACGCAAGTAACACTTTCAGACTACCACTGAACTGGCGTAAACTAAATGCAACCCTAAAGAGAGCATAAAAGGGTTAAATTGATTAGTTTTGGTTCGCTTGGTTTGGTCTTACAAAATCCGAGGTTTTTCCATCATTACACTCTTTCAAACTCTTATTATTCTTTCCTTACTTTTCTCTAGACTTGTGTGTTTGTGTTAGGTGTTAGTTTCTGTTAGATTAGTCAATAAAGTGTCAGTTTGTATAAAAAAGTTGCCTGTGCATGTGTATGAATCTAATGCTTTAAACTTCGATCATCTTACCCTACTTAAACATAAATGGGTTTTTATTTTTGATAGCAATAGCAGTAATTGAAGTCAACCGTCTGTTCAAACTATCGCTGGACGATTCGTTTGTTCAGATTGAAAGAGTTGATTCTTTTGAAGCCTCGTTCAGCTTAGATTGGTGACAAGAGTTAAACCGTTTCTTTCTAAGAAAAAAGGTTGAGAAATTGTAACACATGCTTTAATCTCCTCTAGGTTAGATTACTGCAACTCTTTGTACACTGGTCTAACTCAGTCAACACTCTCACGGTTACAGTTGGTCCAGAATGCAGCCGCCAGATTAATAACAGGAACTAAGAAAAGAGATCATATCTCCCCTGTCCTTGCCTCATTGCACTGGCTTCCTATCAAATTCAGAGTTGATTTTAAAATCCTTCTTTTCACTTATAAAGCATTGAACAATTCTGCCCCGGCCTATGTCAGTGAACTTATTAGGCCAAATACAGCTTGTAGACCGTTAAGATCCCATGACCAATTTCTTCTGTCTGTCCCTCAGTCTCGCTGCAAAACAAAAGGTGATCGAGCTTTTTGTGTTGCGGCCCTAAGGCTCTGAAACAATCTCCCTCTGAACATCAGGATTTCTCCTTCATTGGATGCTTTTAAATCTAATTTAAAGACATATTTTTACTCTCTCGCCTTTGAGTGATGCATGCATGTTATTTATTATCTGTATTTTAGTATTACGTATATACAGTACATACATATTTCTTTTTCTTATATTTTTAATACCATTTTTTTATTTTTTTTTTATTTTATTGTGAAGCACTTTGGATCAACTACGGTTGTGTAAAATTGTGCCCATAAATAAAGTTTGCCTTTGCCTTGCCTCGTTCAAATGAATTTTCAATTAACTTTGAGCTAATTCGCTACAACATAGAAATGCCAACTGGCCCAGCCTGGACTCGACCCAACGACCTTCCTGCTGTGAGGCAAGTGCTAACCACTGAGCCACTGTGTCGCCATCTTTACCACATAGACATGCACAATAATTTTAGACGTGTTTTTAACTAATGGCTGCTCCATCAAATAGTGCACTATTTAAAGGTGAGAACTGAGAGTCCACTGAGCTACAGAATTGCTTAGTTCTGTTAAAATATCCTTAAGTGCAGGCAAACCCAAAGCTATCCACAACTATTCTACATTTGTAATGTTAAGTGGTGTTAGCCAGGTTTCTGAAATCACATAAAGCAGCTTTAAGTCTGTCATGGGCTCCCAGTGTGCAGTAAATATATTCTGAGCTGAAAAGGTTTTGGTCTCGTTATGTTACTCTGTAAAGGCTGAATTATAATTCTGTGTTGAGTGATCGCCATAAGCCGTGGCACATGTATTGCACATAGTCATGCATTTATGCTTCTGTGTTCTGTTTGTGTTGCGCTGACAATAACTCTTCCAAAATGCTAGCTTTATGTTTACACCAGAAAGTGTCTTTTCTACTTCTACATAATATCTAATATACAGTATTTTATTGTATTGTATTACACAGTATTGTGTTTTGTTTGTGTGTATTCAATGTGTCTTTCATTGCATCAAATAACAGAAAACCATAATACCTGCAGAAATCTTAAGTTCTTTAAAATCACAATAGACAACGAGGGAAATGAATGGATTGATACAGGGACTAGGGGTGTAATGTTTGTGGACATTAAAAACCATAGGCTAGATTTACTTCAGCTTGCAAGTACACTTTACTAGGGAAAAAAAAAATGCGTGCAGTGAGAATAGATAGGGATAAAAAGGTGTACCTCATTACATATGAAGTTTCCCTTTTACATATATGCTATATTTACAGAAGGATACTGCTGTATTTAAATGAATAATGCAATGTAATTTACCAACATTTTCAGTATACCGTAGGCCAGTTTATCCAATTAAAAACTGAAAGTTAAACTAATCAGAGGCCTGTTGCACAGAACAAGTTGATCAAACTCAGAGTTGCAGAGTAAGTTTCGGGTTGACAAAACCAAACAAATACAGTGTACATTTGCATTGTTACTCTTTTACGAAAGCTATGAGCTGCTTTCAACGGCAAGCATAACCGAAACTGCCTTTTGACATCAAACAAGGCAAACACAACCCTTACATAAATTCACTATGGTTGTACTACATATAAACCTCCGATAATTTTGTTTTTAAACCATGGTAGCTGCAAAGTACCTTTACCTGTACCTGGTAAAGTACCTTTAGTTTAACCATGGTATTTATAGTAAAACTGTGATTATACAAATTGTAATCTGCCAAAAACATGTTTCAAATACTTTTATTATAACACGTTGTTAATTCCATTAGGGAGAATACAGTACACTGCACGCTTAATTGAAAAAGCTATAACCAACTTACAATTTTAGGTTCTAAAATGGTCTCTTAAAGTTTGACTTATATTGTATAATTTTTTTCATTATATATATATACTGTATACACACACACACACATATATACATACATACATATATACTGTACTGTATATACACACACACATATTATATATATATATATATATATATATATATATATATATATATATATATATATATATATATATATTCATTTTCTTTCATTATATATATACACACACACACACACACACACACACACACACACACACACACATATATATATATATATATATATATATATATATATATATATATATATATATATATATATATATATTTATTTATTTATTTATTTTTTTCTATGGTTCCTTTTTATTGTCTACCAGAAGGAAGATTTTCAAATTCATAATGAAGAGGGTAAGTAGAGTCCTGTTTTATTTGTACTATTAGTGAGGCTTGTAGTCTGGTTTATTTAGTTTCACAAGCTGTTTCTGGGGCTGTTACACTTGTTTCATACCAAGAGATATTATAGGAGATAATATTTTCCTGCAGATTGGAATAGATCTTTCTCAGGATACTGAGATGAAAATATAAGTATAATTATATAACTTAAATAATTGATTAACAACCAAAGACAATTAGTGCAAAAGGCTTTAAATTGGAGCAAAACAGACACACAGGGAATGGAAGTGGCTTTATTGTACCAGTTATATCTAGGGCCAGACAAAATCTGCAGACATTTTTTGCTATTTTTGTGGAGTATTTTGTAACAAATCTGTGGATTTATGCGGAATGATTTTATGAGTATTGTAACCAAAACTTTATTTATGAAATAAGAACTAATATATTTTTTACTTTTATTTAATGTTTACAATGCAAATCCATCTAGATCCACTTATTTGGTAAACAAAGCAAGCATGTATTTTATCTACTAAAATACAGAAAATATTACTTTACAAACTGTATTGTAAATAAATCATCTGAACATTTTAATATTACTGTTATTATATCACAATAATATTACTGGAATAAATTTAAAAACTGAATAAATATAAATTTACACACATTTACACAAGTAAATATATTGACTCAATGATGGGCTAAAAAGCTGCGGATTTCTGAAGGCGCGGATTCCGTGTGGGCCTAGTTATAACCCTGAAAAAAAATGCCATGTAGTATAAATGCCATGCTGACAAAACACACTGTAAACCAAATCACCTTTAAGAGCCTGAAAACTCAGGGTTTGCTCAAACTAAACGCGAACTTGCCTGGGTAAAAACTCAAAGCCGCTTTATGCAACACATCTCAGGTCGTAACCCATTTTAGGCTGCTTTGATAGTTGATGCAGGAGTAAGTGTTGGCCATTATGGAAATGAGCTGCTGCATCTGTTCTTTCATTCATCCATTACCAGTAAAAACACCAGCAAAACTTTACAATCCCACTGGCACTGTTATGATATTGTGATCTCATGCTAATTGTGCACAGTTTAGTTAATCTGGCTCTATATATAAAATCCATGGATCTTTAAAGTAACATTATATAGACAAGCTACATGCAATATAAACCATGTCTTAAAAAACATGCCTAGCATAACTGCTCAACAACCATACAACAAAAAACTATGTACAATAAATATAGTTCACATTTAATCCTATAGTACACATAGTATGCTATGCGTCCTGTGTTTACAGCTGGAAGACGTGATTTATGTCTGAATGGGAGTGAAAGAGACATTAAGGATGCGGCAGGGGGAAATGAAGCACTCACTGTGTGTGTTCATTTGCGTATCTCTGTGGTAAATAATGCAGGTAACACTATACTGCAGTATAATTGAGAGCTATGAAGCTGCGATTGCAACAGCAGGCGAGCCCAGAGGGTTAATGTTTCGCCCATGTCATTGGAAATCTCATTACGTAGATTATGTGCATAATTGACTGAGGAAACGGACGACTGAGTCAGCAGATAAAAGTACTATCCATTTGTGCTCATGTTGCCAGCAGCTCCACGACCACAGCCAGCTTTAATGCAAATAAAACGACACACTTAGACAAACTGTGAAAGGTAATGTTGTAATGAAACATGTCCAATCAAGTGTACATTTGCATTGCTGCTCTGTTACGAAAGCTACTGAGCTGCTTTCAAGGGCAAGCATAGCAGAAACTTCAATTTGACATCAAACAAGGCAATCACAGCCGTTACAAAATTAACTATGGTTTTACTACAAATAAACCTTCTCCGATAATTTTGTTTTTAATCCATGGTAACCACAAAGTACCTTTAGTTTAACCATAATGTTTATAGTAAAACTGTGGTTATACAAATTGTAATCTCCCAAAAACATGTTTCATGTTTCAAAACATGTTTCTCTTTTTCTAGATGAAATATTCATGTATTCATGTATTTATCTTGATTTTTACAATGTTATTCAAAATGTTTTCAGAATGTTTCAGAACTTTTATAATTTTTTTCATTCCATCCACATTATATTATGACCAATACTTTTAGTTCGGTACTAACTGCTTAAACCAACCCAGGTTCATTCTGAAAACATACCATTATATACATTTCTGGAGAGCGCCAAATACGTCCCTGGAGTTACAACTTGCTGTACTAGCGTAAATCCACCAGAGGCCGCTATCAGCTGACTGACTAAATGACTGACTGACTGACTGACCAATCGACTGACCAATCTACTGACCCATTCTCCTGCTTCCCTAAACACAACCAATAGTGTTTTCAAAAGCCCAGATTGACCTGCCCACCCACTTACCCAATAGTGTTTTCAAAAGGCCAGATTGACCCGACCACCCACTTCCCTAAACCCAACCAATAGTGTTTTCAAAAGCCCCGATTGATCCGCCCACCCACTACTCTAAACCCAACCAATAGTTTATGAAAAGCAACCGATTGACCCGCCCACCTTTCCTAAACCCAACCAATAGTGTTTTTGAAAAGCTCCGATTGACCCGCCCACCCACTTCCCTAAACCCAACCAATAGTGTTTTCAAAAGCCCCGATTAACCCGCCCACCCACTTCCCTAAACCCAACCAACAATATTGTCAAAAGCAATCCAGAAAACGAAAAGCCCTTACCTGATTTTTTACCACATTTTTAGATTTTACCACATTCTCACCCTGTTATTTAGTTGTTTATTTAATTTTTTGGTTTCTGTTTTTGTCTGACCCGCTTTCTGGAACTGCTCTTCACCAGACTCGAACCCTGTCGTTGTGGTCAACTCTTCTCTGCATCTTAAGTTTGCCGACATACATGGCGAGCAACTGGACAAACCAAGCCTATCTGTCTGAGGACTGCCAGACGGGGCATAATATAAAGGGGCATAACTTGTAGCAAGTTAGGCGTAACTTGCAGTTAGAGACCCAATTGAACTATGAAAGATGTCACAACAAGATGTTGTTGGCAAGATAGTGGAAATACTTACCAGAGAACATTTTCACCAAATGTTTTCATGAGTTTTCTCCAAATTTCTCCACAAATTATTCATTTGATTTATTATATTCATTCATTTAGCAACTCCACCATGAAACTCGCTGACTTATTCATCCATTTTGTCATGACAGCTAGCCTACTCGGCTTTGCCCCCTGTGGTTGCAAATAACAGTACAAAGGCAAGCGCATCAAGTATGAAAGCCTCCGCAACTCGCAGCTGTATGTTAAAAACTGTGATGGTTGGGTTTAGGGTTGGGGAAGGTGTAGATGTTAATAACTGTGATAGTTGGGTTAAGGGATGGGGTAGGTGAAGACGTTAATACCTATTATGGTTGGGTTTAGGGTTGGGGAAGGTGTAGACGTTGATAATGATGATGGTTGGGTTTAGGTGTGTCGTGGGTATAGACGTTGATAACTGTGATGGTTGGGTTTAGGTATGTCGTAGGTATAGACGTTGATAACTGTGATGGTTGGGTTTAGGTGTGGAGTAGGTGTAGACGTTAATAACTGATGTACAGCGCCATCTTGCCGACAACAAAGTTTTGACATTTGAGTCTCTATAACTTCAAGTTACACCTCTAGCGTACTACAAGTTACGCCCCTTCATGTTCTGCCCCTGTGTTGCAGTCTGCAGACAGACCCTACTCAGACAAACTGGTAACAGCGGCAAAGCAGTCCATACGGAGGTAAGCGGTCAGTTGGTAAGCGCAAAAAAGGAACAGCGTCATACCGCCCCATAGCATTGGTTTTAAAGATGAAATGCAGCCAAACGTACTTCTGGCTACATAACTCTCGATCTCCAGAAATGTATATAGGGCTAGATATGGTTGTCACAATACTGAAATTCGGTACCAATCAATACTAAAGTGAAGTTTCACAAACAAATTTCGAGAGGAACACGTGGTAGGATTGACCGCAGCTGATCTCTCATCTACAATCATTAGCTAGCCAATCAGATCAATTCAAACTCACTATAAGTAGCCTAGGAAAAAATCACTCCCTTATCTTCATTTTCGAAGAAACCCTCCATCCACCCCTTCTCCCCCTTTTTCCCCATTTACCACAAGGAGCTCTCGAGAACCACCTGATCTCGTACTCCCCTTACATGCTCTATCGTCCCGGCGGGAGCCCTGGGCTCAACTATCTCCGAGCTCAGGGTTCTCTCCCGGGACAGCATGCCAAACCACCTAACATTTGTCAAACAATAGCTAAGTGCGAACTCTTGAAATTTTAAAAACATCCATTTTCCGTGAAAATTTGAGCGTGTTCTTAAACTGTGATTGGCAGTGAAGGTCATCAGTTCATCGAACTCACCGCTGTTTACTGAGTGTAAACACAGATACAGGGACACTGGAGTGTTTCGATCAGCTGGTTTGTCTATGATGTTTAGAATAAGCCTATGTTGGCTTAAAACTGCTTTTACTATGTCTACCACAGAAATGTGTGACAAACTAATGGGAAATGTTTATTAAATACTTACAAACTGTTAGTGAAAAAAGGTCAGTGTAATCAAAAGTATGTGTGTGCTAAGTGTCTTTGTTAGCCCGTTGCCGGCTTAGCAACATGGATTAGAGCCTGCTGAGTAAGTTGAAACTTTTTTGAAGGCATTTTGTTATGTGTGGATTGACAAACCAGGTGACAAATGGCTAAAAAAGCTTTTTAAAATGTCAAGCAGCCAATTCATTACCCATATACTAGAACACCACGCATAGTTTACAGCTCAATTTCTCACCCACAGTATTTGCATTCATATTTCATTTATTACTGGTACTGCTAAGGCAAGCATCACTATGATCATAAATCATAGGTAGAGTAAAAGGTTTAAGCAAACCCTACATATTGTATTTAGATTGTCTGCACCACAAACATAAATTATATTTAAAATAATTTTAAGGCCTCTTCAGGAGAGGTACAGTACCTGTCACAGAGAACTGTTTATGCATTTACAGGCTAATTGGGAATACCTGCTGCTTCAGCCTACATTTTTAGTGAAATGTACTTTAACATAGATTTGATAGTAGTTTAGTTAGAGTAGTTAGAGTAAAATAAACACTACAGAGCAGTATTATGAGGAAAATTGTCTTCCTTTTCACACTAATGATATTTACAGGGACAAATTATCCAAAAAATAAATGATTTTTGTGCAGTTCTTTCCACAACGTCAAATAAATACCACAAAAAAAAAACTGCCAATGATTTGCAATTGAATACGTAGGACAGCTTTTCTAGCATGGTCAATTTGCTCATTTTGTATGGCATTGCATTTGTGAAGCAGAAAGCTCTTGTTTGAGTCCAGTGAAGCGGGGTTCCACAAAAAAGATAAAAGCAATGTAAAATCAAGGTAAAACTACATGGTCGCAATGCGCTTTTCTCTTATGGTTGCTTTTGAAAGCAGTTTATATTGTATTTAGAGGTCAGCAGTTTGCTACGTGATCTGTAAGATAAGCAGTGCCTTCTCATGGATGTGTACAAGAAGGACTTGTATGTGAAATTTACAAAAAAAATTGTACCCCAAGTCATATACCCGTTTCAAATTCGCAAAAGATTTGACAGCGCCATCTAGTGTATTTTCCATCTGAAACATGCAACAGAAGTACCTTGGGCAATGTATATTACATTTCACAAAAATGTCAGCTGATTCATGCATTTCCAGAGAGATTGAGTTATAATAACTGGAACAATGGACTGGATTGGAAAGCAATTTCAAGAATGAATTATTTTTAAGTCACCTATATTTATATATACATGCACAATTCACTGCCATTTGCAGATAAAATGAACAGTAAAATGATGAAGTTTTACACTTTTATATTTACATTAATGCTTTTGGCAAATGCTTTAATCAGTAGTGACAATATATTTGACACAATTAATCAGTTCTTGCTATCCTATGGTTGCAATCATGTTTTTTGGCATCAAACTCTACTGTCTGAGCTAGACTTATTCCTTTTGAATAAGGAATGGTTTAATTCCTTTTGACACAAGTATTGTGTATGTATTATTACAAGGCAGATTATTAACTGATTGCAATAAAATAGCTCAAAGCTTTGTAGAAACAAGCTAGCAGTTGGTTAACTTTCACTCTCATTAACTTTCACTGTAAATCTCGTTTGTAAACTGCCATGATACATACAGTTCAACAGAAAAGACCACATGAAGATCAATATTAACTTGTTTTAGATACAATTGAAGATCCTTTTAGTGTTACTTTGAAAGTGATATGAAGCTTGTTTAAAAGCAATGTAATTTAATTTTCATATAATGCCACAAACAAATCTCTTTTTACCTACTGACTTGCCAAACAGCTCTTCAGTAGTTATTATAGCTGCATTGATCTCTGAACTGTAGTTCCATTCACTTTGGTTTTCTCTATAAAAGAATGCAACAACTGTGTACTAGAAAGTCATATATAAGCCTCTCTCCGAGTCCTATATAAACTGAACAAAGTAAAATATAAAGGGATTTTGGAACATAAAGGTGTTTTTGGAGCTTTGTATCATTACAATTAAACCACCAAAGCCACATGGACTGTTTTGACAATGTTTTTGTTTCCTTTTCTTGACTTCTCATGACCGTCTAAGGATCATTTCTGTTTATAGAGGACAAGGAAGCTCTCAGATTTCATCTTAAAAAATATTTTAACTTGTGTTTCTGAAGATGAAAAAAGTCTCAGGGGATTGAAATGACATGATGGTGACTGATTATTATCAAAACATTTGTTTTGTGAACAAATACTTTACATAAACTAAACATTTTGAATCCATAGCCGGCAGCTAGCTCTCTGCAACTCTCACAGGGTCACCCACTTAAGCTAAGCGAGGCTGTGACCGGTCAGTACCAGGATGGGAGACCACATGGGAAAGCTAGGATGCTGCTGGAAGTGGTGTTAGTGAGACCAGCAGGGGTGCTCAACCTGTGGTCTGTGTGGGTCTAAACACCCCAGTGTATTTATGGGGACTCTATAATGCTGTTTTTCAGATGAGACGTTAAACCAAGTCCCTGACTCTCTGTGGTCATTAAAAATCCCAGCATCTTGGCCAAATTTGCACACTGGCCTCTGTCCATTATTGCCTCCCAAATTTCCCAATATCATAATTGGCTTCATCACTCTGTCTCCTCTCCAACAAGCAGCTGGTGTGTGGTGTGCAGTCTGGTGCAATATGGCTGCCGTCGTGTCATCCAGGTGGATGCTGCACACTGGTGGTGGATAAGGAGATTCCCCCAAAAATGTGTAAAGTGCTTTGAGTGTCCAGAAAATCGCTATATAAATGTAAGGAATTAATATTATTATTATTATAACCAAATAAATCAATTCAGATTGAAAAAACATTTATACATGGAAACATATCTGTACCGAGACACAGTAAATGATGACTGGACTATATATGAATGAACATTTACTTTAAAATAAAGGAGATTAAATGTCCAGACACACCTATGACTGCAGCTCCTGCTTCACACACAACACACAGACTCTCGATTCACACAGCTTATGATTGTTTCTTATTGATTCCCGGCATGCAGACTATAACATACTGTAGGCTAGACTCCATGATACTTTCCAAGCCGCTGTATGTCTGACAGCTTGTCCCTTGCCTGGGCTTCACCAAGGGCCATTCATAAATCAAGCGCTCCTTTCGCTTTGTCTCACAAGGCAAGGAGAAAAACCTCATTACTATCTGTTCGCAGAGAACAAAACCGAGTGAACCCCACAAACAGGAGTGAAAACGGTCTGTTCAAGACGTCGTTTTGGCCGAGAGACTCCTCTCCTCCTCCCTTCCTCCTCTATTCCATCGTTTCGCCACTGATGAGTGCAGCTTATTTCCAGAGTAGAGGTCCTCATAAATCATCGGGCTGTGCCTTCCCCCCGCAGGAGCCACTTCATCCTTTAAATATCCCTGCTGTGCTCTGTTTCTACATTAATCACTTAACCTAAAGCTCTGCTGTTCTCCGCTCGCGCACAGCCATCACTGCCAGAGAGAAGAGAGACCACACATGCTGGAGAAAAGACAGACACCTTGACCTGAGCTTACAATCCCACTCTACTTGTGTCCTGTATTAGTTTATTTAAATGGAAATTAAATAGATTTGCAATCTTGACAGTTAAATTGCTTACAAAAGGAATAGTTTACCCAAAAACGAAAATGTACTTACTATTTCACCCTTAAAATTTCCAAACCTTTATGATTTTCTGCATACTACCGTCTCAAAAAAATTGCAAGAATTAGATGCTTTGTTTCCAGTGAAGACTTGAACTTGTTCATGCTTTTATCAGCAGCAGGTTGGATTACTGTAATGGACTCCTCACTGGTCTTCCCAAAAAACAGTCAGACAGTTACAGCTCATCCAGAACGCTGCGGCCAGGATTCTGACCAGAACCAGAATATCAGAGCACATCACACCTATCCTCAGGTCTTTACACTGGCTCCCAGTTACATTCAGAATGGATTTTAAAGTATTAATAATTGTCTATAAATCACAAAATGGCCTAGCACTTCAATACATTACAGATATGCTCACTGAATACAAACCTAACCGATCACTCGGATCTTTAGGATAAACTAAACTAGAAATTCCAAGAGTTCAGTCAAAGCAGGGTGAATCAGCCTTCAGCTGCTACGCCCCCCACTGCTGGAATCAGCTTCCAGAAATGATCAGATGTGCTGCAACATTGGGCACATTAAAATCAAGACTGAAAACACATGTGTTTAGCTGTGCCTTTACTGAATGAGCACTGTGCTACATCCAACAAATTGCACTATTGTGTCTTTCTTTTCTTTTTTCATTCTTTTTATAACCTATTTAACACATTTTAATCTGTTTTTATCTGTTTTAAATCATATTTATCATTTGTTTTTATGTTCTTATACTTGTCTCTTTTATTCCTGTTTATGTAAAGCACTTTGAATTGCCACTGTGTATGAAATGTGCTATATAAATAAACTTGCCTTGCTTAGTCTCGCCTTCTGTCTTCTGTTGAACACAAAATATTAAGAAAGCCTGTAATCATTGACATTCATAGTAGGAAAAAGAAATACTCTGGATGTCAGTGGTTACAGTGATTCATCAAAATACCTTATTTTGTGTTAAGTAAATGATAATTTTGGGGTAAATCTATTTCTTTAATATAAACCATGTTTTTACAATGTACTTGTCATGGATTTTAGTATTATTTGAAGTAGCACGTACATGTAGAAACGGTAAATGTTCACATTGGTTGGTCTAGTCTGAAAAAAGGAACTTTTTTAATGCTGTTTGAGCAGAAGAGAGAACACTCATGAGACAGTTGCTGTCAGATTGTCAGATTAATCGCAAGCCTCCTGAATAGCTTTGGAGAATTTGATGTTTCTCCATTCAAAGAGATATGAGCTTTACTTGCATAACTGAATACGCTGTCTGAGAGGTGTTTTAGAGATGGCTGCTGAGAGAAATTACTTGTTTTGAAAGGGGTTTTCTGTTTGCTGTACTTATATATGAAGACCCTTTTAAAATAAGGATCACTTGGGCTCACTAAGGCTACATTCATTGGATCAAAAATACAGTAAAAACTGTTGTATTGTGAAATATAATATATTTCTTATTTTCATATACAATTTAAAAATGTTATTAAAAGGATTTATTCATTCCAAAATCTATTTATTGAATCTATTAAATGAAAACATTATTTACTCGTACTCCACTTGTCACAAATTTGAGTTTCTATCTTCTGTATACAAAAAAGATATTTTGACTTCAGTAGCATTTGTTTTTGCTACTACGGATTTCAATGATTACCAGTTTCCAACATTCTTTAAAATATTTTCTTGTGTGTCTTTTCAACAGAAAAAAGAAGCTTGAGTTTGGAACCACCAAAGAGTGTGTAAATAGTGAGTAAAATGAATGCAGGTTGCAGGTTGTTTGCATGCACTTTCTTAAACAGATTATGCTTAATAAGCTGACAAGTACGGTCATCAAGTATGGTATTATATACATAAAAACATATTAAATAAAGGTGCAGTAGGTCAGAAACATTTTTTGTTGTGCTGGTCTCTTCACATTCCAATAGTACTGATTAAAGTAAATGATCTAAATGTGTTTATATGTATTTTTATATTCTGGGTAAGGCATAAGACTAAAAAATGTTCATTCAATTCAAAATTGTTGAGCCGACAATTTTTCCACCAAGCCTGCTTTACTGAGTTCAAGTTGGTTTTATATTCACATTGGTTCATTTTTGAACAATGACAACCTGTGACGCGCTCCCTATACTGTTTACCATGCTACTCTGAATATTCGGTCTGAAATAGCATGTAAGTATGGCTTAGTAATAAGTGTAATTCACTAGCATACAGTAGTCGCTTTAGAACAAAGCACGTGAAAATGTGAGACCAGCGATCCTTGCATGCATGAAATATTGCACATTATGACAAGTTCTGCTTGCTACACAACTAAAAACCTTCTAGATATAATACAGTTCTTCATTCGGAATAGTAGTATTATAAAATACTATAAAGTTAACTGGCAAATGACATGATCTAGTGGGTTGTCATCTTTAATGTGCGCATTCGTGATTTCAGGAGGCGTGGCTTTGGACGGCAGGGGAGGGATTGTGTTTTTGTAAAGATATTTTGCTAACCGGTTAGCATTTAGGCAGATTACCTACTGCACCTTTAAGTGTTGTAATGCCACATCAGCAGATGGTGCTCTCATCTGAGTACACTTCTTTTCAATGGCCTCATTAATTCAGCCATGCCTAACAGTCCTTTGTGAAACATTGTCAATTTACCTGCTTTACAGTTTAGTTTTTTCATTGCCATGTTTATGATCTGTTTGCTTTGACAACTATTTTGGGATTTGCTCTTTTTGCCTGGTTGGACTGTCTATTGTGTTAACAATTGTGTTTTGAGCCTGTTTTAAAGACTTAGATTGTGGATACATCGCACTTCTCCTGGAAGATCCAGGACTCTCCTACTTATAAATAGCAGCTACTTGATGCCTAAATTCGACACAATATTCCTGAAGTCATGCAGTCACAAGTGAGAATACTTATAAGATGGAGCTCAATGTTTAGGGGATACCTTAATAAAACTAAGGGTTGGATGTCTGGATTACTATTTGGCAATGCTCGATGCACATCCTCATAACAGAAAACTTCACCACTGATTAAATTTCTCAACTACAGGTGCCATTCCCCCTACTACGCAAAATGCTAAAGAGTTACAAAGAGCAGCTCAACAAACTTCAGTCAGAAAACAAACACCTTACATACTACATTCGATTGCATCACAATCCATGGTAGGACTAGCACTGCCACATAAGTTTAATGGGTTTGTTGATCAGTGTTGCGGCTTTATCCTGCAAGCCAATGTGCACACTAAAAGCAAGAAAACACATGTACCTTCTTAATGTTGCTGTTATCTGGCAAAGCAAATTGATTGGCTGCAGCAGTTTGTGAGAGTGATCCATTGATTGGTTCATTCTTTGATTATTTCTTGAAGCTAAAAGAAGTGTTTTGCGTATCCAGTGGAGGGCTGGAATATTGTATCCCAACTACTAAACCTCTCACAAAAAGACTGCTCTACTTCTGATTTGCCATTTGGTTTAGAACTCCCGCAGACCCACAGTGGATGTGGATGCATTTATTCATTCATTTTCTTTTCAGCTTAGTCCCTTTATTAATCCGGGGTCGCCACAGCGGAATGAACCGCCAACTTATCCAGCATATGTTGCCCTTCCAGCCGCAACCCATCTCTGGGAAACATCCATACACACTCATTCACACTCATACACTAAGGACAATTTAGCCTACCCAATTCACCTGTACCGCATGTCTTTGGACTCTGGGGGAAACCGAAGCCCCCGAAGGAAACCCACGCGAACGCAGGGAGAACATGCAAACTCCACACAAAATGCCAACTGACCCAGCCAGGACTCGAACCAGCAATCTTTTTGCTGTGAGGCGAAAGCACTACCTACTGCGCCACTGCGTCACCAGATGTGGATGCAATCATGGCCATTTACTGACAGAGTCTAACCACTAAGGGTAAGGACCTGTCTTTTTTTACAATTTTGGGACCCTGTCTGATCACATTCATAATCTGATGAAGACTGCACCTAATACTCACACCGAGTTCACACTACATGATTTTCAACATTGTTGGTGTAGGGGATCAACCTTTAGTCAGACTGAATCAGATTAAAAGCTTCCCACTTTATCTACCATTTGTCCAGCAAATTGAAGACATTATATTTTACCAATTTTGTTTAGATTATTTCCGTGGCCAACGATAATAGCGTAACACTGTATTAGGTTAACTTTTAGCAAGGTAACAAAATCTACAGCTCGAGGCAATGACTTAGAAGCACATTAACAAGAACACAGTTCTTACAAAATGAAAACCAAGATTTATTGAGCTACACTTCGATACATTGTGCTAACTACGTAATAAGCAAAACAACAAACAAATGCACACACACATTAACACATACACTCCTGATTGGTTGGTGATTCGGTGACGTCTTTGGGATTCACTCGCTCGTGGTTTGGAGGTTGCCCTAGGTTACCGGGGTGACGGAAGTTCTTGTTGCTGTTTCGGCTGTCCCAAAACTTAAGAGGTTGGAGGTCGGGAAATGTCAAAGTAAAGCTGTACGGGTCGTTCATATATCATATGAGAAGCACTTCTCACAAAACAGATGCAATATTCACACAAATACTTGTGTATAAAAGTTCATGACTAACCTTTCTATGAACATAATTTGATTATAACTGCATAATGATCAGTAGTGTGAAAAGCCTACTGTAACATCTGTGATTATATAAAATAAATAAATAAATGCAACATGTATGAACACATACAGACCCTGATGCTGCTTCACACCAGATGTGGAAGAAGCGTCAAGCGCGAGTAATTTACATGTTAAGTCATTGCAAATGCGCGAATAGGTATCCTGCAGTGCGATACGCGCGAATGACACCGCGCGACTTGAGCGTTTTGCGCGTTTGACGCGCAAATCGCTCAAGTTCAAAAATCTGGGTTTGGCTCAGTCAGAAGGTTAAGGTTAAGTTTCTGGAGGAGTTTATGAGCTCACAGAGCTGGGTGCACCTCTGAAAGTATTTAGGGGACTCAGACACTGCTCCAAACGTATCAACGCAGTTTTACAGCCTTCATAAAGCACATAAAAACAGTTATTTTATCAATAAAATCCATGTTAGCCATTTAGCAACGAAGCTACAGTCACTGGGCAGACAGAAGCCCTGCCCATGAAGCGGATTTGACGCGGGAATGAAGCGGAGTTTGACTCGCGAATGGGGTGAGTAAACTCAAATGTTCACGCGTCTATTTACGCGCGAATGGCGCGATTCTGCGTCTGGTGCGAACGCAGCATTACAGTCTCTAATATGTTACCGATTACAGAAAAACTACACACAGCATACATTTAGTCCTTTTTTGGGTTCAAAAAACAACACGCAGCATATAGCCTACAGTCAGTGCAAACCTCTCATCTGTATCTTTATTCCTCACCAGCACATATAATCTCTTGTTAGAAAGTAATTCCGTCATTCATAATAGTCCAAAAGGTGATGATAATAGTTAAAGATGGCAGTTTGTTCATGTTTTAGGTTGCTTAAAGAATCATTTGCTCCGGCTTCTCCTTTGTTTTTTCACGCTTGACTCCATTTCTGAAAGGATTGGATGTCAGAAGCACGCACACATTATTATCATCAGCTCAAGAAGTTTTTTTATTTCATATTAGACGCGTAGCGAGTGTACGTCAGCTCTCTTTAGACAGCTTCGTAAAGCAAAAACAGGAAAAAGCAGATTTTGTTCTTCTTGGCTTTGTGGCTGTTCATCAAGGCGACGACAAGGTTTGTTTGAGGTTGGGTCGGCCATGGCTTGTTATTATATGCATATACTATTATGACGTAATGTTTTGGCTGTGTATTTAAAAATGGTGGTTCCTTTGTTTTCATTCTCCTGGCTTGTTGCACGCGCTAGTGACGTTTCTCTGTAAACCAATAGTGTTCACCTGCACATCTAGCTCCGCCTTTTGATACCCTTTTGTCATGCTAGGTACCCTTTAGAAAGGGTACTCAAAAAGTGGTATGGTACGGTTCACTTTTTGGTACATTTTGACAGTGGAAACGGCCATAAAAGTGTACCGAACCGTACTGCACCGTAGCGTACCACTCAGTAGAAACAGGCCATATGTTACATTGTACAGTATATAGTGGCACCAGAATTGCAACTGATGAACTATGATATTTCATTAAAAGTAGACTGTGGAAATATTTTAATCTGACATCAAAAATGTCATATCGCACACCCCTATCCACATCTCCAGTTTGGTTGCCTCCTTTATAACATCACGGTCTTCTCTCCCACTCTGGTTAACTCCCAAGAACTCGCTCTTCTCCCTGAGCGTATCTGAACAATGTGTCCCTCTTTCAGGGTTTTGGCACCACTGATAAGTAGTGTATTGTTTTCTAGCAACTTTGAGAATGAGGCAGAGAACCAATGAACATTTAAAGAACTTTATTAAATAAACACAAAACAAACCTACCCCGGCAGCCGCTTATTGACGACTGCTGCCAAAACAGAAACCAGACATAAAATGTCCCAGGCCTGGTCCTCTCTCATCTCTCTCTGTTATCATTCCTTCTTTTATCACTTCTCCCTGAGACTTGAGACCATTATGGCACATAGGTGACAGTCATCAGTGCTTACTTGGTCCATTCTCATGGCTCTCGACAATAACTCAGGTCACCCTGGTGTCACCTGCACTTTAAAACTAATACAATATGGTCAAATGATGTAAAGGCCGGTGCACACCAAAGCCAACGGCAAAGAACTAGTGCAGATAATAACCAACTGTGCTGTTGCCTTGCGTAGGTCATGTGTGGTCCCATTTGGACCAAAAACGAGCGACAGCCAACTGAAAAGAAAGCATGTGTTCTGCACCTATGTGAGTCATTCTACAAACAGAAACCTGGAACTTTTTATGCATGCATGCAGTTAATAATTCTTTACATTTATATAGCGCTTTTCTAGACACTCAAAGCGCTTTACACATTTTTGGGAGGAATCTCCTCATCCACCACCAGTGTGCAGCATCCACCTGGATCATGCGACGTCAGCCATATTACGCCAGACCACACACCAGCTGATTGGTGGAGAGGAGACGGAGTGATGGTTAGGAGCCCATGATGGACAGAGGCCAGTGGGTAAATTTGACCAGGATGCCGGGGTTAAACCCCTACTCTTTTTCGAAGGACATTCTGGGATTTTTAACAACCACAGAGTCAGGACCTCGGTTTAACATCTCATCCGAAAAACAGTGCTCACTGAGCAGTACTGAGTCCCCATCAATATACTGGGGTGTTAGGACCCACACAGACTGCAGATTGAGCACCCCCTGCTGGTCTCACTACCTCCACTTCCAGCAGCAACCTAGCTTTCCCATGTTGTCTCCCATGCAGGTTCTAACCGGGCGCAGCCCTTCTTAGCATCAGTGGGCAACCATATAAGAGTTGCAGAAAGCTAGCTGCCGGCATACAAAGCGTAAACAAAGCAGCGATTAGTACCATCACCACAGCACTTGTTATTCACCACAGAAGAATTTGCTTGAGTAAATATGACTGAAAATCCATTTATTTTGCAAATACTTGAGAAATGCAGTGGAATTACCATCAGCTTCTGTGTTCCCGCTTAACTTGAACAACTGCTTGATTTTGTCAATTCAGCTTTTGTTCACATGCTCTGATTTGCTGCTGAATAACCAATAGGAGAGCTCTCTTTTGCCGATGGCCGATGTTGATTCTACATGCTGAATTAGGACAACTTGTAAACAGCAAAACGGCTCTCGAAAAATGTGGAAAAAATATTATAAAGCCTTTATTGACATGGCTATTCTTTAAAACTGCACCTACACAGTTTCAGCAAACTCTTGCCTTGCCTTCATCAGGGTAACCAGGACAACTTTTTTGACATTAATCTGACAAGAGGCATTATGTGCTGCCCAATGACTATCCGTCGGCTTGGTCTGTCCCAGTCTTAAGTAACTATGTAAAGTCATGCCAAGACTGTTTCCAACCTAATACCATCAAATGACTCTCATCTTTAATAGGTAAATCTTTGAAGTAAAACATGAAAAATGGGGCAAAATCTAGAGATTTGAAAAAATATTGGCAACATTAAAAAATGACCTTTTTTAGTATACACCGAATGACATTTTAGTGGATGTCTTCAGAAACCATGGTTAAATGTATGATATTTTCTGCTCAGAAAAACAGATTAAATGAAACAGGACACATTATACTGTGGTAAAAGTAAAGTATTAAACAGCAATTAAGCATCTTAAATAATGATTTCCATGGAGACCAGTGAAGACCTTTTACATTAAAGGTTATTTCAGATTTATGGTTGTTATTAGGGTTATTACTGTATATTAGTTATCAGTTTGATGCATGTATTATTTGTTTACATTCCAATTTAATATATTAATAATAATATTTGCTAATGATTAAAACTTGTGTAATGATGATGATGGTTAGTAAACTGTGATGATGCTGTGGTTGACTGACCGTAGTGAGGTATGATGGCCCAGGCCATGGCAGAGGCATAAATCTCTCCAATCATCCAGAACATGCAGAGCCAACTCAGATGCTCACCACGCTTCTCTCTTGCCAACACCTCAGCAAAGTACGAGAAGACGATGGGCACCGCTCCACCAATCCTGGAGGACAAGACAAGGAGGAATAAAGCAGAGAAGAACAATCAAGGCCAACAGAGAGGGCCTATAAGCAAAGATATTTAAAGGGACAGTTAATACAAAAATAAAAAAATGTCACAATTTTTTAAAATCCTTTTGTTTCAAACCTGTTTGAGTTTTTCTTCTGTTGAACAACAGAGGATATTTCATTTTTAGGTGAATTATCTCTTTAAGATTGCTGTTTTATATGTACTTTATTGACTTTTTTTTTAAACCAAAGAAATGTGAATCTGAGTAACTTTTTAAGTGTATCTAAAGGTATGTTGGTAATGGTATGATGTAAAATTAGTGTTTAATTGCTAAAACACTAAAAAGAAAGCATGTTCTTCTTCTGAGGGCTATGATTCGTATAGGTCAGGGCTATTCAATTGGCGGCCCACGGGCCGAACCCGGCCCCCGTGGCAATTTGTTCCGGCCCCCCAAATAGTGTGACCAAGACATCAAAAATAAATTTAGTTCAGTCGAAAAACGGCCGCTATAGTTATGAAGTGACGTGCGTCTGTTCAATACAGCACGAGCTGCAGTTGGCTGCGCAAAGCGTGAGTCACCTGACATTAAGTGAGTGGCGCGAGCAGCGGAAACATTTTGATATGTTTGTTGAAAAGGCCTTTTGTACAATGCACTGATATCGTTAATAGGGATGCAATGATTAGCCTGTTTTACTATTAACCCCGCTTTTATTCATTAAAGGCTTCTCAATGCAGCATTTCTGTTGCACGGAAAAAAGCTGCTGCAACAAGCTATGCCAAAATGCACGCACGCACATTGGAATAACTTTAGCGGCAAGCTGTTGACATATTGCGTCTTTTCCGCGCGCAAGTTCATTATTTCCAATGGAGACGTGCGCATATTGAAGCGGTGAGCGCACGGCTCACAAGCGGACAGTGGCGGCTGGTCAATAGAGGGCGCTGGGGCGCCGCCCCCGTCAAGTTAGACTCCTTTAATATGTCAATATTTATTATCACAAATATTAACAAAATAAACTGATTTAATTATAACATTCTAACATTTATTGTAGTCATACTAACATTTATTGAAAAAAAATGTATGAACAATATTTTTTCATATGTGTGCGGGGCGCCGGACTAATGGGTGTCTATCTAGGTACACAAACTTTTGCAAAGCATGTGATATGACGATAAGCTCTAATTGGCCGGTTTTAAATTGTCCTTAGGGCGCAGCGCTCTGCGCCCCGAACCCTCCCATTTTTGTTGTTAGAACGAATCATATTTGTTTTTATATGATTGGCCTTATGTGATTGGACCATTCTCACTTAGACCGTTCACTCAGCAGCAGCTCGTCAGTTAGCTGTGCTGACCTTTAATCATATAGTGAAAGCAAGTACAAGATGAAGGAAAATTCTGTTGTATCTTTGCAAAGATATCCGTTCACAAGGCGTTTGGATGAAGAAAAAAAAAAGAATCAAGGAGCTTGGACCAGATCGACCTTCCTTGCAAAACTAATGAAAACAAATTCACGAGTAGTCAAGTGATGGCGAGCGCGAGTACTCTCGGGGCTTTTCCAGCCTTTTACTATTTCCGTGTTTGCTGTTTCAAACAGCATGACGCAAGAGAGGCTGAATGCATTGGCCATGCTGTCAATAGAGAAGAGACTGGTGACTGAGATGACTGACTTTAACCAAAAGGTTATTGAGAAATTTTCAAGCTAGAAAAAAAGGAGAGCAAAATTAATTTTTAAGTAGTGCTACTGGCCAGTGATTAGGCAACATTTTGTGTGTGTGTGTGTGTGTGTGTGTGTGTTTACTGATTATCTTGATTACTTCATTACTGATAAACCCAAATTGAACTAAAATAAACTGATTAGTGATGCATTTATTGTATGCTTTAGTCATTTTTGTTTTTTGGTACATCACCTGAAAAATGGCTTTTAAAATGTGCCCCCCTCACATTTTTTAACACCAGCCGCCACTGCAAGCGGACCGACACACTTGCGCCCTGCAGGCGTGGCACACAGTAGAAATTATCTCAGGCTGTAGTGGAGAGAGTTGTGCGTGGCTTTCAGTGCAATGTAAACTTAAGACATGTTAGACGAATTATTAAAAAATATTAAAATGATTATGTATGAACGCAGACAACAACAACAGTTCATTTATATTCTTAGCTAATATATAGCTTAAATTAACATTAGACAAATACTATTTTTATTTATTCTTATTTTTATGTATTTATTCATTGTTCTGTTATTTATTTTCATTGTAAAAGTATCACTCATGTTTAAATCAAAAACTTTTTCATTTATTTTTAAGTCCAAAGAGAGAAATGGACTATTGTTTTTTTATTAATATTTTGTGCTGTATTTGGTTACTGAGCAGCAATAAACAACACTTTAATATATAAGCTTATGATTTTCTAAACTAGTTGTGTTTTAAATTTAATAAATGCATAATAATAATGATAACTGTAAAACCATGATTATTCTTCAGACCATAATCGTGCAACCAAAATCTATAATCGTTGCTTCCCTAATTGTTACCCAGTTTAAAACAGAACATATGAATGTGTCTGAATGTAGAAGAAGCCTACTGGAGCAATACACTGATTTTCTGCCTCGAAATACATTTGGATATGCTTGTAAAAAAAGCCACATTGTACAATTCAGTGATGTTATATAGTTTCAAAATACAACATATTAACGTTTTAATGTAGAAAAAGTCAACGTGTGTGTCTTTATGAGCACAAATACAGCATATGAGCTCTGCATGTTGTGTCATCACTTATATTGCAAGTCATATCTCTCCGGCCCCCCGTTTGCGATGCTTTTCATGAACTGGCCCCCATGACAAACTAATTGAATAGCCCTGGTATAGGTCATCTAAAACTGAAAATATCTGTAATTATTTACGCACTTGTTCCAAACCTGTTTGACTTTCTTTCTTCTGTTGAACACAGAAGAAAGTATCTTGAAGAAAGCAGGAAAGCTGTAATCATTGACTTTCATAGTATTTGTTTTCCCTACAATGCAAGTCAATGGTTAGTGGTTTCTAACATTCTTCAAAATATCTTCTTTTATGTTCTACAGATTAAAAGATACTTATAATGGTGTGGAACCTTGAGGGTAAGTAAATAGCAAGTGCATTTTCATTTTTGGGTGAACTGTCTCTTTAAAATTATTGCTTCCTTAAGCGGATGTAAATCATTACTTTATAGATATTTTTAAATTAATTTTAAATCTTGAGAGATGTCAAACAGAAAAGGGCTACTGGTGTAAAAAAGAAATAGTGTCTAGATTTAATTAAAACACCACTTTGTCTACACAGAAAAGCAATCAGTTTTGTCTCTGAGATTACATTAATTGCTACTACTGAGTTAATTAGTGTCTTCTTCAAGATCAATATTTGAAGGAAAAACACAGGCAAAATGCAATGTAAACCAATTACTAAATATTACAATTTTAGTTTTTATAAAATCAAGGTTTACTTACATCATGACTTCACTGAATGTATCTGATATTACCATTTAAATGTGTTTAAAGGTGAATACTTTTTATATTCAGTAAGGATGTGTGCAATTGATCAATTGATTTCTGTGACTAAATACATTGTTTAAAAAAATTAATAAGCAAATAAAAGATAAAACAAAATAAAACCAAATAAAATGAAATGAAATGAAATAAAAGATCAAATAAAATAAAATAAAACAAGATAAAATAAAATAAAAGATAAATAAAGTAAAATAAAATAAAATAAAATAAAACAAGATAAAATAAAATAAAATAAATTTAATTCATTAATTCACTTTCTTTCGGCTAGTCGTCTTTATTAATATGGGGCCGCCACAGCGGAATGAACCGCCAACTTATGCAGCACATGTTTTACGCAGCGGATTGCCTTCCAGCCGCAACCCATCACTGGGAAACAATCACACACACTCATTCACGCATATACACTATGGACAATTTTTTAGTTACCCCAATTCACCTGTACCGCATGTCTTTGGACTTGTGAGGGAAACCGGAGCACCCGGAGGAAAACCAAGCAAACACGGGGAGAACATGCAAACTCCACACAGAAATGCCAACTGACCCAGCCGAGGCTCGAATCAGTGACCTTCTTGCTGTGAGGCAACAGCACTACCTACAGTGCCGCCTAAATTAATTAAATTAAATTAAATTAAATTTCTCTTTAGGATTACCTCTTTTTGACTGGCTGTTTTCTAAAGAATAAGGTAACACTGACAACAAGAGTACAGATATTGAAAATACATTATCCAACACAGGTAGTACTTTCTAAAATATATTAAAATGGAAAACAGATGTTTTAAACTTAAATAATATTTCACAGTATTACATACAATACTTAAATTCTGCTGAATTTTATGCAAATAATTAAAGCCTCTGTGAACATAAGAGACTTTAAAAAACACAAAATTACATTATCCAATACATTACAAAAATGTACAGTATTAATACAAAATCTATTTCTATACTAAAGTTTGGGTTAAATATGCAAATTGTGTGTGTTGATTTTTCCAAAACATTTCATTATTTTAAAACAGACATGATACCACTCATCACTGTGCCCATATGGACATTTTATTTTGCAACAACATCCTGTGTTATGTTCATTAGGAGACACAGAATCAGTGCAAGTCATTAGAGGCTGAAAGTGTTTAAAGCTCCACAATAACTCCATCATCTGTGTCCGTGAAGCCCCCAGAGAGTCAAGAAAACAGCACTGCAGAGACTATTGATCCAGTCAGATGTAATGTATTGTGTGTCTGAAAAAGACTATTATCTTGAGGATGGGGAGACATTCTCTTTTTAGAGAAGGCCTGAAAAAAAAAAAAAAAAAAAAACATTGTTTCTCATGAAGCCAGCTAAGAATGCGCTTCATGTCAGAGCGCAGGTGGAGACTTTATCTTTAGTGCGTTACTTGCTTACATAACTGAGAGATATTTTTTAGTGCGCTGTGAGGCAATCATAAAGTGAAAAAGTAATAGTTTGTATTTGTTTTCACATCTTTATAGGCTACCTCTTTATTTCAATTTGGTCTTAAAGTATATAAACAATAAAAAAAATGTTATTTTGAAAAATAACATTTTAAATATATTAAAATATTATTTAGTATTTTTAAATATAATTTATTAATGTGATGGAAAAGCAGAATGTTTAGGATTTTAGCAGCATTGAGTAACTATTAGTTTTAATAGACTGAATATTCTTATTTTATTTTCATATATTACTTTAAATTAAATTAAAATTAACTAGCTGAAATAAAACAAGTATTTTTTTTGTACATAAATCTTAAAGGTCCTGTGAAGTGCTTTGAAATGTGCATTTATTACTGTATATTTGACGTAATCTTGACTGATACACGAAGAGAAGGTGGGGCATAGATTAGCTCCTTCCCTTTTTAAAACAGTTGAGAGTGGTTGAGAAAAGCACATCATTCATTCATCATTTCTTGTCAGCTTAGTCCCTTTATTAATCCGGGGTCACCACAGCGGAATGAACCGCCAACTTATCCAGCACGTTTTTACGCAGCTGGATGCCCTTCCAGCCGCAACCCATCTCTGGGAACATCCACACACACTCATACACACTCATACACTACGGACAATTTAGCCTACCCAATTCACCTGTACCGCATGTCTTTGGACTGTGGGGGAAACCGAAGCACCCGGAGGAAACCCACGCGAACGCAGGTAGAATATGCAAACTCCACACAGAAATGCCAACTGACCCAGCCGAGGCTCGAACCAGCGACCTTCTTGCTGTGAGGCGACAGCACTACCTACTGCGCCACTGCGTTGCCAAAAGCACATCAAATGGAAAGCAAATGTGAGGCATCTTGAAGGTGGGGCGCATGTCTGATTCTAGAAAGCATTTGATTGGTCAAGATTTGATGAGAAACTGAAGTATGAGGTGACATGAAAAAAATACTTTGATTTATTTAGGCGGAAGTGACAAACTACAAGCTTTAGATGTTTATATTAGTTTTATAACTTCTAATAGATATCCTTAAAACTAACATACCGATACTAATGTCTAAAAACCATTATTTAAATTTTTACGGGACTTTTAACATAAAAATGTTCAGCTCAGTGTTATTGTAGCATCAATGAATTACTATTGTAGTTATTGAATTACTTTTTATTTTTGTATTTTCTGTTTTGATTTTAGGTAGTTGTATTCAGTGTTGGGGATAACGCATTACAAGTAACGCGAGTTACGTAATAATTTTACTTTTCTAAATAACGAGTAAAGTAATCATTTCATCCAATTTTTTCAATTTTTTGAAAAATGTAACTCAACATACATTTTAGATTAATTAATACGCTTTTTAAAATTATTTTGCTGAAGTAAAATCAGTGTAATCACATTGAATCACACTCAATAAGAGAATGAGCTCCCTCCAGGAACAGACAGAAACCATGATGGCAGAGCCTTACATTTCTGTGATGGAAGTATTCTCATGATTTTGAACACATGAAAAAAATGGAGTAGTCTTAATGGATAGTGATTTTACTGAAATAATAAGACAAAAATACAAAAGTAGCAAACACATTGCTTTCAACTTTCATTAAACTGTATATATGACATGTATAGCGTCAGGAATTTCTCAGAAGGTAACATTATTCTAATTAATTAAGGTAAATGAAGGTGTAGGTTATATAGTGTGACATTAAATGCAGAGCTTCTTGATTTAAAGAAAAGAAAAAAATAGCCCGCAAGTTCTAAAAGAGATCAAGCCTCAGGCAGGTATGAAAAAGTAACTCAAAAGCAACTCAAAAGTAATATAATGCATTTCTTTCCATAAAAAGTAACTAAGTAATGGAACTAGTTACTTTTTTGTGGAGTAACTCAATATTGTAATACATTACTTTCAAAAGTAACTTTGCCCAACACTGGTTGTAATCATTTTCTTGTTATATTACTTTTACTATGTTTTAATACATAGCCCCTACACCTCCAACTTTTATCAAATTAATGCATCTTTGCGTAATTAAATGATTACATTTCACACTACACTCTCAGAAATAAAGGTACAGGAGCTGTCACTGGGGCAGTACCTTTTCAAAAGGTACATATTTGTACCTGAAAGGTCCATAATGGTACCTCAAAGGTACTTTTTAGGTACATTTGGGCACTAATATGCACCTTTGAGGTACCACTGTGGACTCTTTGGGTACAAATATGTATCTTTTGAAAAGGTACTGCCCCAGTGACAGCTCCTGTACTTTTATTTCTGAGAGTGTAGTGTATGTATTTATAGTGTATATTTCATGGTATTGAAATGATCAGGTCTTGATCAAGATTCACGTTTTGCACTTGCCACATGTCATAAACTCACCCAAAGCCAGCAATCATGCGGCACAGAAGGAAGATCCCGTAGCCCTGCACAAAAGATGACAGGAAGGCGAAGAAGCCGTTTAAGGACATGCAGATAAGCAGACACTGCCTTCTGCCCACCTTATCAGCCATGCCACCCCAGAAGAAGGCGCCAACCATCATGCCCAGATACACAATGCTTCCTGTGAACCAGAGAAGAAGAACAAAAGTGAAGACACACCTCAGGCAGAGAAACACAAGCACTGGAGCACTCAGATCTGCCATGTATTTATATTTGTTTGGTGGCTGGTTTAATATATGTGAACTATTTGGTTTCCATGCAGCTGCTTTTCAAAACAAGAACTGCTTTAAGGCGGGACAGGTGAACATGGTAAAAACAATAATCATTTATCACAATACATCCCCAAATAAATAAGATTTGTAAACATTTTTTGCATTACAAGTTTGAGAAAATGCTATATTTAAATATGCAAAAGAGACACTTTCACTGTTTGTCAGGTGTCTGTTCTGTGTTGTGTTCCTGGTACCGTGTTTATGTCATGTGATTCCTTTGTTCCATTTTCCCGCCGAGATTTTTAAAATTTTCGCTTTCGCCAATTGGTGAAGTTTTTTCCCTCGCCGCTGTCGCCACTGGCTTGCATGGTTTCGGGATCTGTAGAGCTGCGCATCGATGGATTTGCTCTTCAGTGTTTGGACTCTCAGTAGTGAATTGTTAACCCACACTGAACTGAGCTAAAACTGAACTGAACTTAATCTCTGAAAATCGAACTGACACTGTTTCAATTCACTATAATCTTCCATGTGAAGCTGCTTTGGACACAATCTACATTGTATAAGCGCTATACAATAAAGCTGAATTGATTGAATTGTGTCTCATCCCTGTGTGTAATTAGTTCTATTATGTCCTCTGTATTTTTAGCTCCTGTGTTCAGTGCGTTCTTCTGTCTGGTCTTGAAAGTCATGGACTCTTTGTATTCCTGCGGTTTCCAGTGTTAACCTCCTAGTATTTGCTGTGATTCCAGTGTCTGAAGTGAGTGTTTATAAATAAATACATGTATTTTGATAACTCCTGCAATCCTGTGTGTTTGTGGAAAGCGAAGCGTGACAGTTTCATATATATTTACATGCATTCCTAAAACAGTAGAGACAAAGATTTGTACAAAGGGGATTTTGGGGATCTCCTTTTATAACTCCATAAATCAGGAATTAAGAACAGCCAGAAGATTATGTTCAGTTACGTAATCAATTATGACAATTAAGTATTAAAAAAAGTCCTCTCGTTAGAAAAAGAACTAAAAAAGTTCTTAGAGCTCTGTTTGTTTCTAGTCCAAGTAATAAAAACAAGTAAAATTTGCTTACCCCAATGGCAGATTGTTTTGCGTGTTTTAAAGAAAACATTACTTCATTTTGACTTCTTTTTTCTGAAAACAAGTAAATAATTGTTACTTGTCTAGAAAATGCTTCTTAATTTCAGAATGTTGAGATATTTGTACTAGAAACAAGACAATAATAAAAAAATGTTTTGCAGTGATAACTAGGCCCACACGTAATGTGCGCAGATTTTTATCCCATCGAGTCTATTTATTTACTTGTTTAAATTTATATTTATTCAGTTTTTAAATACATTTCAGTAATAATATTGACTAATATGAAAGTGTTTAGTTGATTAATTTACAATAGTGTTTGTAAAGTAATATTTTCTGTCTTTTAGTAGATGTATGATATATGAGAGACTTGCTTTCTTTGCCAAATAAGTGGATCTAGATGGATGTGCATTGTAAACAAAAACCTCCTAGGGCCCGAGTGTCCTCATACGTGGACAGCACATTTTTAGCTCTTAAGTGGCTATTTAAAATACTTTGAATGTTTTATATTTTGTTAAAGACATACAGTGTATCCTGCAACTGTTTTGGCAGCATATGAAATGTCCCAAACCCTATTTTTAACTGTCCAAAATGGTAAAAAAATGTTGTTTTTACTCTCTGATAGTCAAAGCAAGTAAAAAAAAAAAATCTATGTTAAATATGCATAAAAGAAAATTCAGGGAAAAGTGTTTTATGTAAATTCAGACCACGAGTCCACATTTATGGACATCATTTTTCTCTAAAAGTACATCATATCAAAAGATGATACTTAGATTTTTATTCTAATTAGGTTCCAATAAGCCCAAATAGCAAAGAGAAATAAAAAATGCATGTAAAAAACACCTTGGGCCTTTTAAATAAAAGTTAAAAAGCTATTATTTTTATTTCATATATTAAGCTTTTAGTTACAGTACAATACTACCAAAAATCATTCCGCATAAATCCACAGATTTTGTATTACAAAGGTCTCCGCAAAAATAGCAAAAACGTTTCGCAGATTCTGTCTGGCCCTAGTGATAACCCCAGAATACAGGCGTCAATAAATCAGTCAAATTTGGTGTGTGTAAATTCTGTTGAAGTTGAAATATACAGTATGGCTCAGTACAGAAGAAAAAACTCACATAGAGATATAAAAACACGTCTACAGACAAACTGCAACAAAAGCAACATCAATTTTTGGAAGTTTTCTTACATTAGACAAAAATTAACTTTATGAAAAATCTCAAAACTGACTGGTGCATGAAAAATGTGTTTTCTCTTCTCCTGCAGTGTCTCGCATTATACTTTCAGCTGACTGATGATTTCACCTGAGGACTGTATTCAGGGCAAAAAGCAGGAGACTTACTGTGATGATGTTAGCAACACCACAAGGGACTTTCTGTATGATAAAACTGTTGAATACAAAAGCAGCCCAAAGGACACACAAATACCCATTAAAAATGTATCGGATTTTAGTGATCTCAGAATTGTCTGCAGAAGTTTTCTGAAAACACTGTGAGACATGCTTTACTTACAACATTTACTGCATCTGTATGAAAATGTTAACATGTCAAGGATTTCAGATTGTATTCATTTGCCTTGCAGAGCAGAGCATATGATGGGCATGGAAAGTATTCAGACCCCCTTAAAATGTTCCCTCTTTGTTATATTACAGCCATTTGTTAATATCATTTAAGATCATTTTTTTTCTCAATAATTTACACATAGAACCCTGTATTGACAGAAAACCCCTTTGCTGTGACACTCATATATTTAACTCAGGTGCTGTCCATTTCTTCTGATCATCCTTGAGATGGTTCTGCCCCTTCAGTTGAGCCAGCTAATCCTACTGATTGGACTTGATTAGGAAAGGCACGCACCTGTCTATATAAGATCTTACAGCTCACAATGCATAAGAGCAAATGAGAATCATGAGGTCAAAGGAACTGCCTGAAGAGCTCAGAGACAGAATTGTGGCAAGGCACAGATGTGGCCATTTCTGCTGCACTTAAGGTTCCTAATAGCCCAGTGATCTCCATAATCCTTAAATGAAAGACGTTTGGGATGAGCAGAAGTCAAGCTGCTAGTCAACCTGAGGTATCGGGGGAGAAGAGCTTTGGTGAGGTAAAGAAGAACCCAAAGATCACAGTGGCTGAGCTCCAGAGATGCAGTCGGGACATGGGAGAAAGTTGTAGAAAATCATCACTGCAGCCCTCCACCAGTCAGGGCTTTATGGCAGAGTGGCCTGACACATGAAAGCCTGCATGGAGTTTGCTAAAAGACACCTGAAGGACTCCAAGATGAGTTGTGGTGAGAAATAAGATTCTCTGGTCTGATGAGCCCAAGCTAGAACTTTTTGGCCTTAATTCTTAGCGGTATGTGTGGAGGAAACCAGGCACTGCTCATCACCTGTACAATACAGTCCCAACAGTGAAGCATGGTGGTGGCAGCATGATGCTGTGTGGCTGCAGGGACAGGACGACTGGTTGCAATCGAGGCAAAGATGAATGCGGCCAAGTACAGGCATGAAATCTTCTCCAGAGTGCTCAGGACCTCAGAATGGGCCAAAGCTTTACCTTCCAACAAGACAATGACCCTAAGCACACAGCTAAAGCAACAAAGGAGTGGCTTCTTAACAACTCCATGAATGTTCTTGATTGACCCAGCCAGAGCCCTGACATAAACCCAACTGAGCATCTCTGGAGAGACCTAAAAATGGTTGTCCACCAATGTTTACCATCCAACCTGACACAACTGGAAAAGATCTGCAAGGAGGAATGGCAGAGGATGTCCAAATCCAGATGTGAAAAACTTGTTGCATCTTTCCCAAAAAGACTGTATTAGACCAAAAGGGTGCTTCTACTAAATACTGAGCAAAGGTTCCATATGATATTTCAGTTTTTCTTTTTTAATAACTCTGAAAAAATGTCAACAATTCTGTGTTTTTCTGTCAATGTGGGGTGCTGTGTGTACAATAATGAGGGGAAAATGAACTTAAATGATTTTAGCAAATGGCTGCAATATCGTCACCTTGGAATTATAAGGTTCTGTCTGCGTTCTGAATGATTTTGTGATCTTGAGCTTCAAAGTGTTTGCATTCCATATAGCAAACAATATGTGTGTAACAGTTCTCATTCATACATTAACATGACAGAGACCTTAAATGTACTCCAAATGTGAATTATCAAAACTCTCATAACTTTGCAAATTAGGGTAAAAAAACAAGGCAAATGCAGATAGAACCTATATGGCAGATCATTAATTGAAGCATTACTTTTCAAGAAATACAATCAACCTGATTATTCATTTAATTTAAAAAAAATGGTGTTGTAACAATATGTTGATGTTAAAGAAAGTTGCAATTTTGCTTTTTTAATGTTTTAGGATGAATATTTCTTCTTGTTTAAATTAAGCCTACAAGGCTGTGCTAAATATATTGTCCAGTGCAGATGTTAATTTTAAGTAATTATTTTGGTCATAATTATTAAATTTATATGAATTACTGAATTATATTTTTGTATTGCATGAAGTATTTGTCCTTCAAGGCTTAATATCAAATTTAGAGACTTTAAAAGAAAACAGACGATGAGTTTAATAAACACTGAAAATTGTTTCACTGACCATATATTCACACAAATAAAAATATCTCACATTTAATATGTTACCTTTTTTAATAACTGTTTCTTTTTCAACAATGTAAAATTTAACATTTCATCTTAATGTAAAAAAAAAGCTTCTAAATTCAGTTTCAGGTTTCTTCTCAATTTTGTGTGGTGCGCCATTATTTACTCGATTTTGATTTTGTGTTTTTTTTTCTGGTCTTTCCTGCTGTCAACGGAGGAGTCCGGTGGAATGACAAAGAAAGCTGATAATGACTAGTCCTTGTGCGTACATTTGAAATGCTGATTGGCTCACAAAAAGAACCTTATAGAGCCAAGCTAGAGTTCGACTTTGTAGATAAAACCTTTTTTGTTTTTTAAATAAAAATCTTAAAATGTAAACAACTTGTAAAAACATCACATAATGTAAATAAGTTGTCATTTAATAAGAATATGTGAATGTCAGAAATGTCACCTTAGAATTATAACAAAGAGTGAAACATTTAGAGGGTCTGAATACTTTTCGTTCCCACTGTAAAACTGCAGATGGAAGTTACATTTGAAAAAAAAACCTCTGAAAAGTGAATTCTGTGAAATAATTTTATATTTTCTTAACTTGTTAATTAATTGTTTTAGTTCAAATAAAACAAATTAAAATTAAATACATAGACATTCAGAAGATTGTTTATGTAAAAGGTGAAGAGCTAAAATGTTACACAAGGCTGAAACTTGCTGGGAATGGATGGACAAATGACCGAATAAATAAAAGAACGAACAATCTAAATTATAATTATATTTGATATATAGACATACAATAATTAACAGGACAATAAACAGTTAAACAATTTGAAAATTTGTAAGAGATTATCAGTTATCAAACTAATATTAGACTATTATTAGATGTCAAAAGCACAGGGAAAAAAGAGTGAATGACGTATCTGAGCAAAGGAACAGTAGACATGTAGAGAGAGACGCAGTGACACCTTTTACACAGAACATGTGTTGCAATGCACAAAACGTTTAGCAGATTTGCTGATTTCTCGCAGTGTAAATTCTTGCCTGATACAGCAGCTTTCTATGTGACCAAGCACTAACAATCTGCTGCTCCAGAACCAGCACAGCAATTACCAACAACTGCATACTGCTCTGCTGGTACGGTAACAAACCAGTTCATAGATTCACTCCAGAGAGATTCTCTTTTTTGCTGAGATTATACACTTGCTTCTATTAAATGGAGCATTAAGTGTGAATGACAGATGCATTTCTCGCAAAGCTGGACTCACAGAAGCATGAAAGACACTTTTGTCTCCAGATGTTCATTATTGTAATGAAGACTCCAGAGATCATGTAAGACGCTGCACATTCCAGCAAGGTGCTCATTTAGAAATGCCACACTGATCATTTTATATCATGCGGCAATATTTAAGAATCTTTTATTAAAAAATGATTTGTCTTTGTGTACAAAAAGTTTAACAAGACATAAATTTATGTGAAGGACATTATTGCTGATAAAAATCAAAAGGACTTTTATGTGGATCAAAAAAAAAAGTGTTTTTTATGCCAAAAAGGAATAAAAGAATTTTATTAAAATAAATAAAAAGTGATATACAGCTTCAGATGTTTTTTTCTTTGGTACATTAGAATGTAGCTATATTTAGCAAAAAATAACAGCTGTCGTACCATAAAATCCCACTATATTTTAATTCAGTATAATAATAACATAAGTCAAAACGTTTGCCATATTTACTGCAAGAATCATTTGATCACATATTTAAAAATAAAATATATTTAAAAACTTTAAGGTGCAGTAGGTGATTGTCTTCAGAAACATTTTTTTGTTGTGCTGGTTGAAAGTCTCTTCACATTCCAATAGTAATGATTAAAGTAAATGATCTAAATGTATTTATATGTATTTTTATATTCTGGGTAAGGCATAAGACTCAAAAATGTTCATCCAATTAAAATTTGTCAGGCAGACAAATCCCAGAAATATTAACAAAATATTTCTGATAAGTAGCCCAAATTGTCTGTCAACAAATGTAGATTTGTACATCTGCGCAGCCCTGTTCACGCAAACATTGCGTTCGCGTGCACACAGCAGAGAGTGACAGCAGTAAAAACAAATGCTCAATCAAAACTTTAAAGTCCTGAATCAATATTGGAGTTACTTTTGCGCGCTGGAGGAAGGACGACACCATGGCTGAAGTATTTCTTTTAGACAGGTAATGTTCTGTTTTAAAACTCTTTTAGTCACGCAAAGCTGATGTAGATAGTGTTGTTATGAATGGGTTATATGCACAGAAGTGTTGTAGTGCCAATGAAATCTTCCAGCGAAAGATTGATTCATAAGAGACATTTTACAGCTTCGATAATGTAGATTTTTATTTAGTTTAACAACAAAACATCAGTAAATAGCGCTATACCACCTAGCCTGCTTTACTGAGGTGAAGTTGGTTTTATATTCACATCACATTGGTTCATTTTTGAACAATGACAGCCTTGATGCGCTCTCTATACTGTTTACCATGCTACTCTGAATATTCGATCTGAAATAGCATGTCAGTATGGCTTAGTAATAAGTGTAAATCCTGCATGCCGCCAGACAAGCATTAAGCATACAGTAGTCTTTTTAGGACAAGTGTGACAGAGTGAGACCAGCGATCCTTGCATGCATTAAATATTGCACATTATTACAAGTTTTGTTTGCTACACAATTGAAAACGTGCTAGATATAATACAGTTTCTCATTCAGAATTGTAGTATTATAAAGTACTATAAAGTTTTCTAACTGGCAAATGACATGATCTTGTGGGTCTCTGTCATCTTTAAGGTGTGCGTTCGTGATTTCAGGAGGTCTGGCTTTGGACGGCAGGGGAAGGATTGTGTTTCAAAGATATGATGCTAACCGGTTATCACCTACTGCACCTTTAAGGATCACAATGCAGCCATAAAATCCTAATTAATTGTTATAAATGTTTTTACTTTGGTTAAAAGTTTTACCCATTGGGAGTAGTTTAAAAAAAAAAAAGGTTTGATTCACTTAAATATAATACAATTTGTATAATCACTATCAGCCAGAATATGTGCACTCTAAAAAAAGGTTTTTGTAACCCAACTTAGGGTCAAATATGAACAAACCAACCTTTGGGTTAAAGTGTCATTTAAATTTTATTTGAGTTTGTTTGAGCATTGAGTTTGTCTTTATTTGACTCAACATTGGGTTAAAACAACCCAGCATTTTACACAAGCTATGTTTCCATCCAAAGATGTGAATTAAATTTATGCACAAAACTGGAATATCATTTATAAGGCATGCAAATAAAGCAGCGTTTCCATCCAAGTAGTCAAATTACTTGCACCTTAGAAGACAAATTCTAACGTGCAATGAACGTGTGGTGGTGTTTAAAGACACAGAGCACAGATGCTCTTGACAATTCTGGAGGTAATTAATAACATAATAATATTAAAACGGTTAAGGCGTTTTAGAATGACCAAAACAACAACAACAACATAAAACAACAGATGTTTTACAGTGTGCTCAGCCTGCTGCTGTGTCCATTCACACATGTTTATCACGATCTTTTATAACAAAATCACATGAGACCTTTTTTAATGCGTATACTGGAATTTGTTTGCTTAAAGTGTGTCCATTGTAGTTTTTGCGCATCTTTTCTTATCGAATAAAAGGTTTATACTACTCAGTTATGCACATATGTTATTTATGTGCATTTTCAAAATTGATGCACATCTTTGGTGTTTCCATCAACCAATTTTTTTTATGCACATATCCAAAATGCACATAAAAATAGGTGGATGGAAACGTAGCTTAGTTCCACAAAAGTTCTATTACTTTAAAATGTGGTATATGTCTGAGTTTTTGGAGTCACTGTTGTGTTGGAGATCTGAGCATGATAACTGTTCCTCGGATCTACAAGCCTGTATTGCTTTATATTAAAAGACATGAAACACAATCATATTCTCTCTGCAAATTACATCAGTACATGCAGATGTATTCGAGCAATTCCATGCAAATGTCAACCTTGCCATGAAAAGAATTGTTTTCCCCAAAATAGCGAAACCCTTTTACTTATTTTAAAGTACAGTAAAAATACTCAAATGTCTCTATCAATTTTTTTAAACAATTATATTTTATTTACCAAAGTCACACAAGTGCCAATTTTATATCTGTCACATAAATAACAGAGCTTTTACCTCATAAATGCAAAAATGTCAAATAAAATAAAATTTATCATTTTTGTTTTATAGTGAGCCAACTCTTATCCTTTTGATTAGCGTTATTTCTTTTGGGTTGTGCAATTTTATTCACAGAATTTCTACCATGTTGTATGCTGTAAACTCACAAACTTTTCTGGTCACATCCATAACACATTAAAAAAGGCCATATTTTGGTTTTGGGGTCCCCAAAAAGAGGCTGATATGAATGCAAGGTAAAAAAAAAACACTTTCATTGTTTTATAATATGTATTTATTTTCCTAATTATCCCAGTGACTCCCATATGATTTGTTTAGCATATGGGAGCATATTCATTTGTTCCCAAACCCCTCCTTTGCATAAGTCTAATCTGCTGTGATTGGTCTGATGACCCAGTCTGTTGTGATTGGTCGACTGGGTGCAGCGCGAGACAGAGAGGCTATGAAGTCAAATACATAATAGTCTCTGCTGCTCCTTCCTTTAACAGCAAACGGCCGATGAATCCCGCGCTGCAGGGTAGGTTACTGTATCAAAAATCAGAAAAATGACAGGAACAAACACAGCACTAGTTTGGCTATACTGTGGTGTTGTTGTGATCTGTCAGTGATCGTCATCTTCATGTCATGATCAGTCTCCGCTAGTGTCTGAAGAGAAAGGCTCGTTCATATTTTACCAGATCTGGCACTAAATATTTGGTGATGTACCTTATCGATGTTGACGTGTTCAGGCAAAAGATCCAAACTCAACACGATTCATTTATTTGACTAAAAAACCCATAATAGGGGCTCTTTAAAATATATTTTTAAAATGTTTACAGATTGATATTTTTCTGATCCCATAACTCTGTGGTTAGTTGTTTTAGAAAATATAAACAGATGTTTCAGGTGACGCAGTGGCGCAGTAGGTAGTGCTGTCGCCTCACAGCAAGAACATCGCTGGGTTGCAGGTTCGAACCTTGGCTGGTCTGGGTCAGTTGGCGTTTCTGTGTGGAGTTTGCATGTTCTCCCTGCGTTCGCGTGGGTTTCCTTCGGGTGCTCCGGTTTCCCCCACATTCCAAAGACATGCGGTACAGGTGAATTGGGTAGGCTAAATTGTCTGTAGTGTATGAGTGTGAATGAGTGTGTGGGTGTTTCCCAGGGATGGGTTGCTGCTGGAAGGGCATCCACTGCGTAAAATCGTGCTGGATAAGTTGGTGGTTCATTCTGCTGTGGCGACCCCAGATTAATAAAGGGACTAAGCCGACAAGAAAATGAATGAATGAAACAGATGTTTCAGTATAATCTTAACATACTTTCTATGCGAATTTATGGTTTAAGATTTTACTACAAATATCACATCCATAACACTGGAATTGCTCATTTGTGCTGTCTTCAACTTTAATAACTTATTTAACAATGAAAGTATTTATTATACTGCATATGCAATTCAATATTCACTGAAACAGAGATTCTGAAACTCAAAGTAATGAAGTTTCATTTGTCATTCAAGTGGCAATTTTAAGTCAAATGGAGTAAGTACTGTACACAGTAACATTAGTTTTTAAACTCAAATGTTTTAAAGCCAATGCTTTCCTCATATGGTTTGTACTTTCTTATTGTGTTTTAAAGTGTATGCATGAAAGAATCTTTGGCACAAAAATGGCACATCTTATCTTCGGCCCAACCTTAAAAACTGTCTGTCTGTGTTCAACATATTAAAACTGCAGTGCGTCAAGTCATCAAAACAAGCAAAACTGAGTAAATCAAAAGGTGCTGTACAGAATGTAAGCAGTTTAGTGATGACTGGGGCTTTTGCAGCAGCAGAAAATATTGGTGTATGGAGGCCTGTAGGGGACACAAGCTTACAGACCGATTATATTTTCTCAGCAGGGTCAAATGAGGTTGATTGTCAACTTAGAAACGCTGAGAAAAGCATACAGCTACTTCAACATCAAGAACAACATATGCTGAGAAAAGCAATGCACAGCAACAAAATGCCGCGAGATTAATCTGTTTTCTTGTGCACAACTGCACGTACAGAAATATAATATGCATAAGTATTATAACTACTTTAAAGTGCAGTGATTACCTGCGACAATGTGTCACAGGCAATGCAGACAGTGTGGCTCTTATAGGCTACAGCAGTTCAACTAAATAAAAGGAATATTAAAAATCTTACACTTCAGAGGGAATATTGCAAATGACTTTGTTTGATCTTTGCTCTGAAACAGTTCCAGACAAACCTAATGCAGAATCATAATAGCATCTGAAATAGTGTATTGCATAATTAATACTACATTTGGTTTGAAACATACTTTGCAACTCTTAAAGGGGTTAAGAGAAATCAAAGTGTACTTGATCTTTTGTCATATAAGATGTCATTGATTTATTTTTAAAAAACATCCTGTAATGGCTCTTTCCTACTGAGTGGTACGGTGTGTAAAGTACTGTATGGCTTGCATTTAATTCTATTTCCACTGGAAATTGTATTGTATTGCTTTTTTGGAAACATTTTGTTAGGGTGACTAGCACAACAGTACGGTGAACACTGTAGACTTGATCGGTGTCCTGTCATAGATGGGTTGTGGCCTGGGGGTGGGGGAAAACAATTCCTCCCCCTCTATTGGAAATGAATAGGGTGACCTGTGGTCATACCTAGTTTTAACAATCTAAGATGATTTAACAGATCCTGTATCTTTTAATCTTGACAACTGATCTCTGGCTAATGTGGTTCTTTAACCAGATCAGATTAAAATGTCTGAATGAACTGATCTGAGATTGCTCCATGTGTTCTGAAGGACAGATCTATCGATTCATGAAATTATGATCAGCAATGCAATGATTGGCCGACAGCACAGCCACGTAATGACATCATTTGTTTAATATTCAATTATTTATCTGAGCAAAATTCCAGTAGTAAACGGTTTGTTAAATTAATATGCAATAACTTAAAACGCACAGCCATATCAACCTGCAGTCCAAGACCGGTTACTTACTGAAGCTAAGCAGGGCTGAGCTTGGTCAGTACCTGGATGGGAGACCACATGGGAAAAACTAGGCTGCTGTTGGAACTGGTGTTAGTGAGGCCAGCAGGGGGCGCTCAACCTGCGGTCTGTGTGAGTCCTAATGCCCCAGTAGTGTAAAGGGGACGCTATACTATCAGCACCATCTTTCAGATAAGATGTTAAACCGAGGTCTAAACTCTCTGTGGTCATTAAAACATCCCATGGCACTTCTTGTAAAAAGTAGAGGTGTAACCCCGGTGTCCTGGTCAAGTTCCCACCATCGGCCTCATTATGGCCTCCCAATCATCTCCATCCACCGAATTGGCTCTATCACTGTCTCTCCACTCAACCTATAGGTGTTGTGTGGTGAGCGCACTGGTGCCATTGTCCTGTGGCTGCCGTCGCATCATCCAAGTGGATGCTGCACAATGGTGGTGGAGTGGAGAGACTCCCCACTCAGGATTGTGAAGCGATTTCTGTGTATGGCCATACTTGATAAATGCGCTATATAAATAAATATGGGAGCAACACGCACATGGTGTGCAAGCAGCACACACATGAGGCAATTTTGTTTTCCGGTACACCTAGTTAAAAAACATCTGAACTTTTCCGAATGCCGCGAGCGCACCGTGATTCATGTAAGTAGAACTAACTTCTATCTATCTGCTTCACACTTTGTATGGAATATACACATTTCAGTAATAACAGTAGACTAATTACCTCAGACAACACACTGCAGTGCTTTTTACTTTTCTCGTAATAAACTTATATTGTAGCTGCAGCAATGGTTTGTTCGTTTGTCATCCTCTGAGAAAACAGTTGATGGTCGCCTAGTTACGAGAGACGCCAGGGGAGCATGAGCCCATTTTTGAATGGTCAAGGAAGCCAGGCGCATAAGCTTGTCACTTCAGGTCAAATGAGTGCCGTGGCTAGCAGCAGTGAAGAGATTGTAAATAAAAAAGGATGCAAGGATGTCGCTAATGGCTTTTTGGTTTCTTTTCTTGTGCATCCCATCTGAAAGATTTTTTAGCATAGGGGTATTTGAATAATGATGGGTAATTCCTTTACTTAAAAGCTCAGATTTGATGATCATAATTTGTTTTGTTTACAGAGTTTGAGGTTTATTGTATTATCATTATTCACACCTCACAGACGTTGATCTACCTTTACCATTGTACACTTTGTAACATTTTATTTATCAAGTTTAAGAGTCTCTTTAACACTACTGTTTATTTTATTATAAAGAGAACAGATATTTTGTTTAAACATATTGACTATTAAAACTATTTGCCTTAGTAATGTTGGTAAATTAAAATAAAGAGGTTAAATTATATTATTTCTAAATGTATTGTTAAAAAATATTCAATAATTATCGATATTGAATGATATGAAGCATGATATCATGATACTTTATTTGCAATATCGCCCAGCCCTAATGTAACCTTCAATTTATAACTTTCACTTTTGCACAGACTGTATGCAAGTGAAACCACATGCTAGTCCAGTAATACAAAAACATCAGTCGATAATTACAATTGCCACAGTAACTACAGCTATTGTTACACCACTAACATCACTTCAAAAGATTAATATTCTGTGTATTTCATTTCTTCTAATTTTAGGCGCTTCAGATTACAAAAGCAGTCTTTGCTAACAAATCTGGTGATGGAAAGAATATGAGGAGTGGGGAATTGTATTGCTGTGGTTATTCTGCAAACAAACACAAAAGGACTAACATATTATTTCATCCCATTTGATATTTTTTCTATCACTGTTTCCTCTTACAGGGCCAGCTTCATAACCGTAACAGTCATTTACAATAACCAGAAGCCATGCCATTTTGTTAGAAGGTAGATTTACATTTCACTAAACATTACAATAATCTTAAACCAATAAACTGAATCCTTAGAGAGAAGAGAGATACCCAGTCAAGCTCAAGTGCTCATTTATTTATTGTAGGCTTTCAAAAGATGTTTCACCACCAAGCAGGCGATCACTCAGAAATGAAACCCAGTAAATTGTCTTTTTACTACCTGTTCTTTTGTTATTTTTCCATTGTCAGGCAGTTTTTATGATCTGTGCTTTAAAAACCATCTGTGTGGATGAAGCGACAAAGCCGAGATGATTACAGTAGTATGATTCATATTCTGTTGCAGAATATCTGGGCCATAGAACTGAAAAGAGAGTCTTTAAACGTAGAAATGAAAGAGAATAAAAGAAAATATCAGCGGCAGGAAGCCAGAATTATTCTGAGCAAATGTTCTCTGTAAAACCGAGTATAAACTATCTCTCTCTCTCTCTCATGCACACACATTGAGAGGCTGTGCAGGTCTTGTAATCTCTGCAGTGGGGAGATTTCACTGCAGTTTAGTCAAGCTCAGCGTCTTCTAGTCGCCAACGCACAAAAAGAAACAGATACTGTTATAATAAGAGATGGAGAGAAACAGAAATGATCAGATGTAGCAGATTCAACGGCCACAGATTAATAGATGAAGATGGACTCCTGGAACAAAGCCAAAATTAATGGAAGACGCGTCACATGGCGGCTTCCAAACATCATCCATTACTGTAATTGTGTGATGCAGCAATTTCGCCATTGCCTTCTTTATACAGAATACTAAATGACTTTGGGGTATGATTTGAAGATTGTAATCAGGATGAATAGTTTGATAGTAGTGGTGTAATAAAGAAAGCCAGTAGACTGTGAAACTACACTGAACTCAATTGTCCTTTACATACAGCAGCAGAAAGAAACGGATCGCATAATGTCTGTATGCGTGAACTAAGTCAATGACAGCTTTGAATAATGTATGAAACGACTGAGACACAAGTGTATGTTAGTAATATTACAGACAAATTTAGTCCACTGCAGGTTTCTGCTCATAGTAAAGCTAATGCAATATTATGAGTGTGTCCTCGCTGCAGCATGTAGCACGATGATGTATTGGATCAGGTCCAAAACGTAGTGGATGTGTATGCGTGAGTGTTTGTTGCTAGAAACATGAATTACTTACTATTAATTTAATAATTTACCTATTACATTGTATGTTATTAACATCTACACCTTCTCCAAACCTAAACCCAACCCTAAACCCAATGTCCACTACGTACTGGGCCTGATCTAGTACATCACATTGCTACAAACTGTAGGGAGGACTTGAATATTGAACATCTTGAATATTGAATGAGATTTTTAATAACTAAACAAACGACCCAAACATTAGTGAATGATGACAGACTTTTTGTTGTCCATAAGGATGTGTTCACATTGGGCAGGTTTGATTTAAAGGTGCTGTATGTAAGTTTTTGACTCTTCTAAAGCATAAAAATACCATAATATGTGTGCAGATATTTAAGAAACATCCCAAGTGAACATACTTGTTTAACTGAAAAACAATGCTGAAGTCAGATATTCTGCTTTGAAAATGGTTTTTCCGTGCCGGAACGCTGTCTTTGTTTAGGTCAATTTCATATGCACGATGCCAGTTTAGCCAATTATATTTCAGCACCCCGGGTTGCCTTGTTGGAAAACAGCGTATTTCATTCATTCAGAAAGGCTCTGAAAGCGTGCGTCCGAGACCGAAAAGGACAGTATGGGAGACAGATTCAGTTCCACATGAGGTTATTAATTAGCAAATTACATAAATATTACGAAGGTAAACATTAGGTGAGCAGGTTACATTGTAACCGCATGTCCTAACAACACGCTGTGACGAGAGAGGCAGTGATCAGCTATTTGGCTGTTTGCACCAGACGAAACACGACAGAAATTTAAATACAGCCTTTCAGAAGCACAGAATATGCACTCACTCACGGTTTAGAATCTATTTAATACATGTTAACCCACTTTAACATCATTAAATGTAGATGCTGAATCACTCATATGTGTTTAGTTCTAAAGTTCAATTTCAGACGCTTTATTGTATTTTCCAGATCTGAGGTGAACTTTCTGCTTTCAGTATATGGCAACAAATGCCATGTAAAATGCATTCAAACTAGCATTTGTTAGCATTTAGCACTGAATAAAGCACACAAGGATAACCTGAGGTGATCTAGCTGTCATAGGTTTCTGTTGTTCAGCTGTGAGAAATAGAAGCCATTTCTAATATATCAATTCGAGGTGTTGGTTAGGACAAAAACTCCTTTTAATATGGAAAATATTCCCTCTATCGCGTGTCGTTGCTTTTATTTAGAACACAGTTTAAATCACTCGCTCCTGTACTCAATCTGGCATCCCAGCGTACTTTTATTATGATTCAACCACTGGGTGTCAAACTTACATACTGCACCTTTAATTAAACTGAAACTTCAGTAAAGTCTGGTGCAATTTTTCTGGTATATTATATTGTAACTAACTAAATATAATATAAGTTTAATTAAATGATAATTTGCTGAGTGTTTTTTAATATTTGACAGGTTTAGGCTTATCATGGATAAATCTGACCGCCAGTACATGGAGGGAAGTTAAACCATTTATCAAAATTATTTGTTCAAATGATTTGTTCAAAACACCTGATTCATTCAGGACAGAAGCACTGACTGCATGAAATTGACCCCTATATTCAGTGCTTTTATAGTGGTGTCCAAAATCGTAATGCACTCATTTAATCATACACCACAATGCACTGCAACAATAAATTCAATTTAAGTCAATTCATTTCTTTATTTCTATAGCGCTTTTACAATGTAGATTGTGTCAAATCAGCTTAACATAAACGTTCTAGTAAATTGAACCTGTCAGTCCAGTTTTCAGAGTTAAATGTAAAATTATTGTACACTCAATGGCTAAAGAATTGCCTTAATGGCTATGATATTAGAGGAAATGTCACTAATCCATTTGTGATATTGTTTTATTACTTTATATCATATTCTAATAGGTTTCTTCATGCTATACATGTTTTTAGGCCTCGTTTACACTAATACGTTCTAGTTTTAAAATGCATAAGTTTTGCTACGGTTAAGCCATCCGTCCATACTACGTTAGAGTTTTCGAGCGCCGAAAATGGAGCTTTTTGAAAATGCTGAAGAGGCCGTTTTTATTTTAAAATGCTGCCGTTCCATGTTAGTGTGGATGGGGGGAAAATGGAGACATCTGAAAATGGAGGCGGGGCTGCAGCCGTTTGCGATCTGATTGGGGCTTTTTCCTCAATATTAATTAGCCTTAACAAAGTTTAATCTTGCATCCTTTTCTTGTTAGTTCAGACTTCGCAAGTTTGACATGGAAAACAAACTCCCGAGGACACGAGTAATTCGGGTAAATCTTCAAAGGGAGGAGTGTAGGCTACTTTATAACTTCATTTACTTCACCCTGGCTACGTTGTTTCACTTTCTTAACAATAAAATGAAAACATAATACAAGGAACTGCCTATTTTTATTTTGATATTAGCAACTTAACAGACACCAAAAATGTTGAGGCGTCGTGTAGCTACATATTTATATGAGCGTCATCTTCACTGTATGCATTTATAACAAAACGGAGCCTATAACATTACTGCCTCTTTTCATTTTCATGTCCTGAATCAGTGTACGTGGTTACATAAATTAATATGTAATATTAGTATTAACTTATCTTTGGACTCAGCCAAAACACGTTACCTGAGAACAAGTAATAGATTCAAAAGACCAAAGTCGGGGAATGTCGTTAGATATAGACAACAAGATGAATTAAATATCAAGTTTAACAAATATAGTGAGATTAGATCCAGCGGTAGATCCTTGATGAACAGTCTGACGTGCACAGCTCTCATCTCTGCAGTGCATGCCAGAGTGTGTGTGGTCACGTGATATGCATTTTCAGCGGTATAGTGCGGACGGAGATCTTTTCAGAAACGCTGGGTGAAACGCCAGTGTGGACGTAGATTGTTTTCATTCTGAAACACAGTTTTAAACCTAAAACGTATTAGTGTAAACGAGGCCTTAAACTCAATGTTCATTCATTAATTTTCTTTTCAGCTTAGTCCCTTTATTAATCTGGGATCGTCACAGCAGAATGAACCGCCAACTTATCCAGCACGTTTTTACGCAGCGGATGCCCTTCCAGCCGTAACCCATCTCTGGGAAACATCCACACACACTTATTCACACTCATACACTATGGACAATGTAGCCTACCCAATTCACCTATACCACATGTCTTTGGACTGTGGGGGAAACTGGACCACCTGGAGGAAACCCACATGAACATGCAAACTTCACACAGAAATGCCAACTGACCCAGCCAAGGCTCGAACCAGCGACCTTCTTGCTGTGAGGTGACAGCACTACCTACTGTGCCACTGCGTCGCCCCCAAAACTTAATTTGTGTTTTGTTTATTTTTAGCAATGGGTGTAACATTTTAGATGTCACATTTTTTTAAAACAGCTATTTCAATACAGTATTGTTGAAACAATATCAATACATATTGTGAGACAAATCTCATAGAGCAAACTGCTCTCAAATTTTGCTTACAAATCCTAAAGATTTACTTAATAATCCATAAAGCAAAATATTCTGCTTTGTAAAAAAGCTCAAAAAAGCCCCCTATATTCAGGCTCTCTTTAAACAGTTACAAACACATTCATTCATTCATTTTCTTTTCGGCTTAGTGCCTTTATTAATCAGACGTTGCCACAGCGGAATGAACCGCCAACTTATCCAGCACATGTTTTAATCAATTCAATTCAATTATATCCCAAGTTATTCATTCAATTTCTTAAATGTTACTGCTACTGCACCTGAAAAAAAAAAAACACTGTTTGTTTAATTTGTATATTATGTGTCATTTGTATTGTGACTTTTTTTTGTAGTTTTTTTGCCTTTGTCATAAAATATATAACACAGTTTTCATATGTGTATGTCATTCTGTTATATTTTATATTTTGTTGCCTTATCAAGATTTGTTTTTAAAATAAGGAATTAGTTTGGCTTTATGCTCAGACAACATGCAAAATACTAAAACCAGCATCACAAAGAATTCATTCATCCATTTTCCTTCGGCTTAGTCCCTTATTTATCAGGATTTTGCCTCAGCGGAATGAACTGCCAACTATTCCAGCATATGTTTTACGCAGTGGATGCACTTCCAGCCGCAACCCTGTACTAGGAAACACCCATATACAATCATTCACACACACTCATACACTACAGCCAATTTAGCTTACCCAATTCACTTATAGCGCATGCCATTGGACTGTTAGGGACACCGGAGCACCCGGAGGAAACCCACGCCAACACGGGGAGAACATGCAAACTCCACACAGAAATGATAAGTGGCCCAGCCAGGACTCGAACCAGTAACCTTCTTGCTGTGAGGCGACAGTGCTAACCACTGAGCCACTGTGCCGCCCCTCACAAAGAATTGTCATCTCTTTTTATTTTTTAGTTGCGATATTTTTACCATATCAACCATTCGTAGTTCCATGACATAAAAATTATATGAGTTTTGAATGACTTGAGGATTAGTAAATGATGACATCATCTGCATGGTCCATAATAATATGTTTACAGTGTGCAGGTTTGGTTTGATTAAAACAATTCTGGTTCAATTGTTCTATTAGTGAGCTTAATGTGCATAAGTGTGAACACTGCTACGGTATTTAAACCCTGGAACACACAAAAAAAGTTAACCAAGACCTCTGAAAAGACTGACCTCAGTCTGCTGTGGTTCAACTAAAATATTAACACAACACATGCATCTTAAAGACCCAAAAACAGGATATTATATCACAAAATGCAATACTAAAAAATGTATCACAAATATGTTTAAACTTTTGGTTCGGTGATCCAGGACTAAAAATGCCATTTCATTTATTTTTCTCCAGAAAAAAGGATCAAGAGAACCAAACGATAGTGAAACATAAACAGATTTAAAAATGAGTTCCAAAATATGGACATTTACACTTTGATAGCAACTAGACAAAAGACTCAGTGTTTGAACACCAACAGGAGCAGCAGAAAGTTCTCATTTAGACGGGTGACACTGCAGAACCTCTGTACTAAATTACCACTGCACCACTGTGTCTGCTGGAGAGCAGCCATTACCTTATTCACCGAGAGATGTTCAGTGTTTAACATGACACAATTGGTCTGCTTTTAGACAGCAGGCTCAAAATATCTGCCTGAATTATGCATTGATCTCTGAATGAGACCTTTTTTGTACAGCACAGATGCATTGTTGATTAAAAGTGACAGTACATCTGTTAAAATGTATCACATTTAGGCTGTCATTTATATTTATCAAATTATTTAAAAAAGGTTTCCACCAAAATATTTAGCAGGACAGCAGTTTACAAAATTGATAATAACAGAAAACATTAACTTAGGCACCAAATCAGTAAGGGCGCTCTGATCAATCGATGAACAATCACAATTGGCCGATAATCACTTGGTGGAGTTTGATCGGCGGTCTCCACAAAGGCCAATCCAGAAGGGCCGATCAGATAATGCAAAACTCGCGAGACATTTTATTTACATGGTGCAAGAACAGGGGCTGTTTCTCAATTTGAGTTCTTCAGCAATCTTGCATCCTTGTGTTCTCGTGCAACGTCATCATCAACTGCCAAAGGTCAATTCTAAAACTCTAAAACTCAAGACCGCAAGAACGGAGAATGTTCAAGTTTCCGGATGTGTTCTTGATAGCGAGGACGCATCGATGCAGACTTGAGTGGAAAACTCGCTTGAAAAGTCCCAGAAGTCATTGCAGCTGAATAAAGGAGGTGGGAAGTGCAGCATTTTATATAGATTTATTATTAAAGTTCAGAGATATGACTTATTTCTCTCAGAAGTTTCCCTAAATGAGACAGAGAAAGTAAACATTACCAAGAAAATCTTAATAAAGGCAAAACACATTAAGAGTGTTTATTTGCTGAAATTCGTATTAAAATTAGTTTTATATGTATTGTGCAACATTTGTTTGTAAGGTTTTTATGCATGCTATATATATATATATATATATATATATATATATATATATATATATATATATATATATATATTGAAAATGGGGAAAATCAATAATTCATTGTATGAATGCTGTAATGTTAAATAATTTTCCATTAAAAACCCATGAAGGTCATGTGACTATCAGGAACAACCAGGGAAGAACGCAGCATCTCATTTCTCACAGGACGCATTCTCTGTTCTCGTGGTCTCCCGAGTTCGTTCTTCCGAGGTAACTTGGCTAGACCGGTCTCCACAAGAACACAAGTCCGTTCTCTGTGCTCTTGGAATTGAGAAACAGCCAGGGTGCGTGAAACGTGCTCTCTGTGCTTACATCTGGGACTATGACTTGTCCTGGATGTTCACAGGTAGCCTGTGCCCTGTGGATTTTAGTGGAAAATATGATTTCTTTACTTGCCCTGTTTGAAGAGTTCACACAACAGCTGCCGTCGCATCATACCATCCATAAGCAGGAGTACTCAACAGGCGGTCCTGCGTCATGTTGAAGAGTGTATTTTTAAATTATAATGTGTGCTCGCGCCACGCTATTAGGGCCGTTCACACATCTCATCCAAAACTGTGTTGAAAACATGACGAGCGACGCTTCTTTTACTAAGTTTAATTCACTCGCGAACTTCCACTCTTTTAGCATTTGTGGTTGATAAGCGACAGTGCACGAGACTTAAGACATAAGCCTCTTTCACACAGTGATACCAGTAAATATCCGTAAAATTCCCGAAACGACTTTACTGGTAGATTCAAAAAAGCGCTGTTCACACAGGTAAGTACATTACGGAATTTTTCCGAAAAAGACCATTTACACATCCACTTTAAAATACTGGTAAATTCTTTCATCATTAACCAGAAATGAGCTCTAAATGGCTGTGTTTTTATTTGTAAACATTTGACTACATTACAAACTCTGTGGATGGATAATTATTGTGAACAACTTCGATGAAAACATATGGAGGAACACTCTCGCATGTTGAGATGTTCATAATATGTGTGTGTGCAGAGCTTGAAGGTAAACAAACAATAGCTTATCATAAGCATTTTATAGATACTTATTTACACCGTTGGCATTAAGAATGAACATAGAAATGTTATCTGACTAACATCTAGCAGCTAAATGTGTCTGGAAAAATATTCAAAGGTTTTTATTTTCATAAACAGCACGGATGTGAATGCTTCTGAATGTTTGATTGGTTGAAATACATGTCCCACGTCAGCGCGTTCTAGACGTGAACGCGCTCTTTCCAGCAATCTTCCCTCTGCGTTCACACAGAGCAATGTTACAACTTCTCTTTCCGGAAAGTTGCCAGAACGAATTTACCGGTATTTTCAAAATGGGCCCGTTCACACATACAGACCTTTCCAATTGTTGGTAATTATCCGGAAAGGTCTGTATGTGTGAAAGGGGCTATAGAGAGCTATGGTGTAGGCTACACTCATATAACATTTTAAATTTGCAGAATCGCGTCTTTACACTTTACATTGTGTAAACGGCAGATGTTCCTCTTAGCAGGATAAAAACCCAAACATGTAATCGGTGATCGGTATCGGCCGATATGCCTTCAAGTGAACGGTTATCGGTGATCAGCCCCAAAAATCCTGATCGGACTCGGAGCACTTCTACAAATCAGTAATTCTAAAAGACACTTAAGAATTTTAAATAGTAATATTTTATAATATTACTGCTCTTTGATCGAATAGATGAAGCCATGTAAGATACATTAAAGACATTAAGCAAATTGCAACCAACTCTACCCAATTCTAAAACATATGATCAAACCTAAAACTTCTCAGCTTTGATAAAGACTGCTATATAAAAGCACCTATTTTAAAACATTTCTATATTTCTTTTGATCCCTGCAGTGTTTCAATCTAGCAGCAAATGCTTCAGCTGATGGCCGTATCTGATCTCAGAGGCCAGTAGCTGCTCTGGCAGTCACGGCCGGCCACGTGCGATTATGTCTTAAAAGCCATTGACAGAGTAAGGACAAAGAGAAAGAGAGAGCATGAAAGAGAGGGAAGCAGAGCATGCCACGCAATGCCCTCCGGGCTCTCCAGATGAGTGCGTAAGTGAAGGAAAAGCAGGATAAAAAAAAGAAGAGAGAGAGATGCTCAGACTTGATTAAACTGATAAAACATATAAGAATGTCAATTGATATGACTATCAGTGACCTTAAACTAGGTCAAAGGGAACTGGTTGAATGTTTAAATAGCATATTATTGCTATTTCCAATTGTAATAACAACAAAAATTGTAAAAACCAATAAAATGTATAATTTGATTGCAGTATGTGTCAACATACAGTACATGCCCAAACTTTGTTAAATGTGTTGAAATTTTGTACAGAGTCCAGAAGATGAAAAGAAAAAAACTTCCTTGGACTTTGCAAATATTAACAGATTTTGACATCTCTAACACTTCAAAAAGTTGGGAAAAAGGCTAAATGAAAGTGAAAAGGTGAAAATATCCAAGTGAAATCGTTCTGAAATGGTTACATGAGGGTTTAAAAAGAAGCAGCTCTTTGCAAACAAAACCTGGATCCTTATCATTTTGTGTCAAAAGTCATGGGAGAATTGTCAAACAATTAAAAAATCACATTTCTCAAGGCAAAATCGCAAATAATGTAGGTTAGAAAAAGAGAATCAAACATCTATGAGCATAAACTGTTGAGAAGCTGAAGTCTTATCATGTCAGATTTGACCATTTTTTTGACTGGAAAGCTGTAATAATGAATAAAGGCCCGTGCACACCAGGATGCTTTTTTGCTCGCGTTTTCCATCTACGTTTAACTAACATTGTGACTAAATAAAGGGCGCCAATGTGATTGTGCACACCAACATGCAAAATGCCAGACGTAAAAGCTTTATTTTTTAAGAAACGCCTCATGCTCGTTTTTTGTTTTGACTCGCCACATCAAAACCTTCTCCACCAATCAGATTGGCACTTTTGTTCACGTGCACGGAGCTGCTGAAGTTACAGTAAACAGCACTTGGAGGCGCTCAAGCGCAAAACTGTCAATGCGAGCGCACATTGAAGAAGATGCCCAGAGGCGATATGAACGTGGAGCTGCTTATTGCACTGGTGAACAATCATCATTTCTTCATTGCTAGAGCTGGAGCTGCTACTTGAACCATCCATGCGTGTTCGAATCGCCAGTAACTTTAACAACAAGCGTTTCAAATTTCTGTCTTCTTCTTCTGTGTTACAAGAGGGTGTCAGAAGCTTAAAGTTGTGTAGCGGCATCTAACGTCAAGGAGTGATTTTGCATACTCTTCTGCTCGACGGCAGTGAAAATCGCTTGGGTTTGAATCCGGAAAAACGTCTCGAAAAACGCTGACGATAAATGCAAACGAAAACCGTCCCGGTGTGTACGAGCCTTTAGTCTATCCTGAATTCTAAAAAAGAAAAAGGAGATTAAAAGGAAAGTCAATGCAGCACCATTTTAAAGCCCCATTATTGTCAGGACTTCGTCACTTTGGTCTTGTTAATTCTTGTTTTTGTGGCAGAGTCCGGGCACTGGTCATGTTTTGTCAGTTTTTGTCTCTTGTCGTTGTACGTAACGCATGCTCTCGAGTGAGCCGCGCGTTCTTGTCTTTGTACCGAGCACATGCACTCCTGAGGAGACTCGGTTTGCCCATGTTCTCCTTTCCTTGTGTTTTTTGTTTTGTTCGCAGCATGGTGTTTCGTTCTCAGCACTCCATTCTAGTTGGTTTTGTTTTCGGTTGGTGCTGGGATCGGAATATTCATGTTGCATGTGTGAGTGCACAGTAGGTGTTTAATTTATCGTGTACACGTGTCTTGCGTTCTGTCTATGTTGCCATAGTTTGTCTACACTTGGCCATGTGCTGTTGTGTTTCATGTGAACACGTGGTTAATAGCTTCTCTCATTGGCTGCATGTTCTAGTCCTGTTTTACGTGAGCACATGGTTCGTTTTGTGTCTTTGTACTATGTGCTCCTGTCTATTATCTAGTCTCCCCCTCCTTGTCATCCAATTATTAGTTTATTCTGTTCACCTGTTTGTTTGTTAATTTGTTCTCCTTATAGCTCCCTCTTGTCTGCTGTCCTGTGCCAGTTCGTCGTCGTATCCAGTCTAGTCTAGTCTTGACCTGGTCTGCTTAGCACCGATCTTTGCCAGCCAAGTTTGTTTTCTGTTAATGTGGGAACACCCTCTGGGTTGTTTTTGTTGTCTTTTGTTTTATTTTTTGCTTTTGTCCAGCACTTGAGTCCTTGATCTTTTACCTCCCACCCACCGTAACAAATATACTAAATACTAAATACTAATATACTAAATATACTCAAATATACTTCAACAACAAACTGAAATGATTTAATTTCGAACAAAAGTTTCAGCAGAAACAGCTCACCAAATTAAACTATTGAGGAGAGTTTGTTTTGGCTCCAAAACACATTTGAGCTACCATTGGTTTGTGTCGATTACACAACCGCTAAGCATGGTAGGGAATTTCAATTTCTTTGACGTAGTCAGATAGGAGAACAACATCCAACCAAACAACACCAAGTTTGCCACATGAATACACTGGGTTGAGAAGCAGAGCTAAGTATAGGCAAAGTGTAGTTCTTAGCCATGTTAAATTTAGAAAATAGTAACTCTTCATTTACCATCGCTTTTACTGTAGTACGTAATCAGGGCTTGACATTAACTTTTTTGATCACCAGCCACTGTGGCTAGTAGATGGCACTACCCTACCTACACTTCAAGAACTGTACTCTTCCAGAGTGAGTAAAAGGCCTCGCAAAATCATTCTAGATGCCTCACACCCAGCACACTACCTGTTTGAACTGTTACCCTCTGGTCGGCGCTACAGAGCACCAAGCCCAAAAACAGCCAGACACAGGAAAAGTTTCTTTCCTCAGGCCATCTACCTCATGAACAGTTAAATATTCCCCTACTGTGCAATAAACGTGCACCTTCTCATACGCACTTGTACACAGCACCTTATAAAAAATTCCAGTACAATGCATTACTTTTCCCCATTCGCATTGGTACACAGCACCTTATAACCTGTATATTTACAACAAATATGTACATACAATTCAACATCCAGATATTTTTGACCTTCTGCATGTCTGTTTAATGTTTAATGTTTATCGCCTTTTTATTTTCTCATATTTAATTTTGTGTTGTCACTTTCACTTTATGTACACTGGAAGCTTCTGTTGCCAAAACAAATTCCTTGTGTGTGTGTGTGAAGCACACTTGGCACACTTGATTCTGATTCTAATTCTGAGATTTCCAACATTACTAGCCACTCGCCATTAAAGCAATGTAATTGTAAAAAAAATATAATTAAACCATATTAACAAAAATAACTGTAAGCAAAAGAAAGCACGTGAAACATACCGTGTTTGATAATGAAAGGATGATCACGCGCACACGGTTAATATAGGCCTGTTAATAGGCCTATTACAAAACACGTTTTATCAGTCATAAATCAATCACATTTGCACGAAAATTGGGCCATGCTTATTGTCGAACTCTGCTATTAAGAAAATTACAATTTAAAAATTATTTCCAACCAGCCAAAGTGACTAGTGGAGGTGTCTGTCTAACCCGCCAGAGCTGAAATCTACACGCATTTGGCGGGTTGGCGGTGTTAACCCTCCTGTCGTGTTCACATCCCACCCCTTACTTTAGTGTTCCCGGTCAAAATTAACCGGTCTGTTTTAACTGCACTTATTTTAACACAAAAAAACATTTTTCACCACCAAATATTTATTCAACATTCTTTAGCTGTGAACAATGTCTCAAAGTAGTATTTAGCATGAATTCATAGAATTAGACATAAAATAACTGCAGTGAAAATACAAATAGGGACCGAACCTGTATTACAAAACGAACAATATATGACAGAAATCAAAATACTTTGTTTTGTTACTAACAGACAGCTCCCTAAAATAACTATCACAGGGTCTGACCAAAGAAATTTCAATTTCAATTCATCTGAATGATTTATCAACCAGCAAAGCACAAACAAAATGGTATTCTTTCGAGTGCTCAAAATTTCATTCAGTCCTTCAATTGGACTACATTAGTGTATAAATATAGGGAATATTGACTGAGGGTTTAGACCAGGGCTATTCAATTGGCGGCCCGCGGGCCGAACCCGGCCCCCGAGGCAATTTGTTCCGGCCCTCCAAATAGTGTGACCAAGACATCAAGAATAAATTTAGTTCAGTCAAAAAACGGCCGATATAGTTATAAAGTGACGTGCGTCTGTTCAATACAGCACGAGCTGCGCAGAGCGTGAGTCACCTGACAGTGGCGAGAGCAGCCGAATACATTTGAATATGTTTGTAGAAAAGGTATTTTGTACAATGCACTGATATCGTTATTAGGGATGCAACGATTAACCGATTTCACTATTAACTGCGCTTAAATTCGTCACGGTTAATTAATCGTAAAGGCTTCTCTAAGCAGCATTTTTGCATTTCTGTTCTGCCACACGAAACGAAACTGCTGAACATAGTTAAGCCAAGTTGCCAACTGTGCGCTAGTTTAAAGTTTCGAGCTTGACCACCGCAGTTAATACGCACGCACACTGTAATAACTATAGCCGCGGCCCGTTCCCATATCACGTCTTTCCCGCGCGCAAGTTTGTTATTTCTAATGTAAGAATATATGCCAATATGCGGGCGCAAGTGGAGCAACGCACTCACGGCTGTCTGGGCACACGCAGTAGAAAACATCTCATGCTGTAGCGGTGAGAGTTGTGCTTAGCTTTCAGTGCAAACACAAGACATGTTGGACGAACTATTATTAAAATGATTATGTATGTATGAACGCAGATGATAACAGTTAATCTAAATATTGTCACCGAACTTCATAACAATTATTATTATATTATTTTCTCCCTTTCCTCTCTACACACACATAAATTGTGTAGCCCTATAAGCACAGAAATACTTACAGCATAAAAACTATTACTAATGAAAATGCCTTTTAAAGGTTTTTTAATGTTAGTTAGGGATGTCCAGATCTAAATCTAGCTAATATAAAGCTTAAAGTGAGTGAGTGAGTGAGTGAGTGAGTGAGTGAGTGAGTGAGTGAGTGAGTGAGTGAGTGAGTGAGTGAGTGAGTGAGTGAGTGAGTGAGTGAGTGAGTGAGTGAGTGAGTGAGTGAGTGAGTGAGTGAGTGAGTTGGGGTGGTGTTTATGGGGATGTTTTCTGTCTGATGGATGAATATTGTCTGGATACCCATTCATTTTCTATGGCGGTCACTTTTGACCGGGAACACCACAAGTGTTACAAGGTTGATTAAAACACTCAAAATTGAATGAAAGAGGTTATCATCACTTTTACAGTATATGTTCAAGTGCATAGTGTGGAGGATATCATAAGGCCTTGAGGCAATCAGATGTAAAACACAATATTTATGAGTGTTTTAAGTTGTAAATCGGTCAGATTTGACCCGAACACGACAGGAAGGTTAATGTAAAGCCCTGTACATAATGTTACTACACATTACAGGGAGTGCAGAATTATTAAGCAAATGAGTATTTTGACCACATCATCCTTTTGTTGTCATCCGCATGTTGTCTTCCTCCAAGCTGTATAGGCTCGAAAGCCTACTACCAATTAAGCATATTAGGTGATGTGCATCTCTGTAATGAGAAGGGGTGTGGTCTAATGACATCCACATCCTATATCAGGTGTGCATAATTATTAGGCAACTTCCTTTCCTTTGGCAAAATGGGTCAAAAGAAGGATTTGACAGGCTCCGAAAAGTCAAAAATAGTGAGATATCTTGAAAAACCAAGGCGCAAAATAACTGCCCATGAACTGAGAAAAGTCAAGCGTCCAGCTGCCAAGATGTCTGCATCCTTTAAGAAAAACATGATTTTCATGCAGGACAATGCTCCATCACACGCGTCCAAGTACTCCACAGCGTGGCTGGCAAGAAAGGGTCTAAAAGAAGAAAAATTAATGACATGGCCTCCTTGTTCACCTGAACTGAACCCCATAGAGAACCTGTGGTCCATCATCAAATGTGAGATTTACAAGGAGGGAAAACAGTACACCTCTCTGAACAGTGTCTGGGAGGCTGTGGTTGCTGCTGCACCAATGTTGATGGTGAACAGATCAAAACACTGACAGAATCCATGGATGGCAGGCTTTTGAGTGTCCTTGCAAAGAAAGGTGGCTATATTGGTCACTGATTTGTTTTTGTTTTGTTTTTGAATGTCAGAAATGTATATTTGTGAATGTTGAGATGTTATATTGGTTTCACTGGTGAAAATAAATAATTGAAATGGGTATATATTTGTTTTTTGTTAAGTTGCCTAATAATTATGCACAGTAATAGTCACCTCCACACACAGATATCCTCCTAAAACAGCTACAACTAAAAACAAACTAAAAACTACTTCCAAAAATATTCAGCTTTGATATTGAGTTTTTTGGGTTCATTGAGAACATGGTTGTTGTTCAATAATAAAATTAATCCTCAAAAATACAACTTGCCTAATAATTCTGCACTCCCTGTAGTCAAGCGTAGTGAAGTGTTCCTTTGATAAATTATTACAGCTCAGATCAATGTTATGTGTCTAATTGTTTAGTTTTATGACAATTATCTGTGTAATAGGCAGGATAAGGCATATCTAGGATTTTTTTATAACCAATAAGCCTGTCAGATAAGATTTTATTCAGCGAGAATAACCACCTAGATGTACTTTATTCCTTACTTGTGAAAAATCTATATTATAATCAATACACTGTTACAGATGTATCTGCACCTGTATGATTGCTCTGGAAAAAATTCAAGACTCAGAGGTAGTCATACTCTGGACAAGAAGGTTCTTTTAAAGTTTTATTTTCACATTGGCAGCACTTTTTGGAGTCTGTAGCGAATAGAAAACAATATAAAAAAACAATTGCTTCTCGTCCGGTGAGCCTAGAGACAATCGTATGCCACATGTTCTACAAAACTGTTCTTATTTCATTGTTATGTTTAGAGGGTACATACAAGCAACCTGAATGAAACATTTACAACCCCACCTACTTCAATGAGGGGGCATTGTAGGGTTCAAAAAACTAAACTTCTAAACTTCTAAAAGAGCTAAACTTATTTTTGCCCTTAAATAAAGAATGAAAAAGATCTTTGTTTGAAGTGTATCAGGACTGTTAAGCACGCGTCTGTTGCAGCTTTTCTGCAATGTTTTGCAGCCATCAAAAATTGTTCATATTTTCAAAAAACTATTTATATGGTCACTGAAAACAGGCAATCTGTGTTTTTTTCACTTTTGTTTGGAATTGGGGTTGTAGTCTGGATAAAAGCATCTATACAAAATCCAAGATATCCATATTAACTTATCAATGCTTACCCAGCCATCCAGAGCTTGAATCAGGCACACACATATCCGTCTCAGCACTGGGAAGAACGAAGCCCACAACGAAGACCTCCACGCCATCTGACATGAGCGCCAGCCCCAGCGTGAAGAAGAGCTGCCACTGAAACCTGCCATGTCCACACTCCTGAATGATGAGCTCGTACTGCTGCGCCAGCTCCTCCTCATCTGCCTGTCTCTCGTTCTCCAGCTCTCTCCGGTCCTTCAGGCCGTCCGACAGTGGCTGCCCAAGAGCCACCTGCCCATCTCGGGCTTTCGCATCAGACGGGATCCCCTGGTACTCCCCTTCGTATATCTCATCCTCGTCGTCGTGGCCCTCAGTGGCATCGCTGGATCCCTCTTCATCGTTGGCATTGTGGGCGGTGTAGTTGCCATCCGGCTGGCTGTAGTAGTCGTCATCTTCATCCTGGAAGCGCTGGTAGGCTCGATTTTGGGAGTATTCGTCTGAGGCTCGATCCACAACTTTGCTGACTTTCTTGACAGCTTGTTTTTTGGCCACCTTAGCAATGTCTCTGGCCCCCTTCATGAGGGAAGACGTGTCCTGTGGAGCTGTTTCGTCCATGATTTTGAAAAGGGAAAAAAGGGAAGAGGTCTGCCGTCACCACTGAAGAAGAGTTTTTGCCTTTATGGCGCCCATGAGGCTGGAAAAAACAGAAGTCATACAAAGAGGTCATTAAACATATATAAATTATCACATAATATATATATATATATATATATATATATATATATGTGTGTGTGCAAGGTTTCTGCTACATTCATTCTTCCATGGCGGGATGCCACACCAAAATTCATCCCGCCACGGCAACATTACAGCTTCTTATTCACAACATTAGGAGTTTATTTTAAATAGCGGATTATAATCGCACCAAAAATGTATTAAAAGTTAAGTAAATTATAACAGCGCAAATTTTTCTGTAACCGTAGTAGTGCTGTGCATTATTTGTTTAACCCTTTAAGGTGACCTGCTGACTGACTGACTGACAGGTGCGTGATGCTTGAGGCCAGCAAACACGACGTATAGCTTTCAGTTAGGATGAACACAGTTTCTATAATTATACTTTATTTATAGATAAAGGTCTATGGCTCTGCATTCAACAAACAAAGACTTTATCTTGCTGGAGTTTATAGCCGTTTCACTTTACTTCAGGACGCATTAATGCCGCTCTGTAGGTCTATTGGAGACATTCATAAATATTCCTAGCCAATCTAATAAATGTTGGAGACATAATCACTACACAAACGCGCTAAATTGCAGTTCAGCAGAGTTTATTCGAGAGCGCACAAAAAGATTTGCACTTGAGCAGCAGATATTGGAGGGCGTGCAAGAAGTTTTGTGCACAAACAGAGGAAATCCTCGCGCAAGCAAAGAGATCTGCATGCTCGTATTACATAAATCCGATCTCGACTTCTAATACTGTGTCACATTTGTCATTGAAATAACGCCACAGGTAGTTGGTAGGTCAAAAGGCCTGCCGCCACAGATGGAAAAAATCCTAGAGGAAACTTTGATATATAAAAACTATAAAGTACAATAACTTGCTCCAGGACCTATCTGAGCCTGGTTAATGTTTATGGATGAAAATTGTCTAATTTTCCATAGCTATTTATGGTCATTGTTAAAGGGCACATATTTTATCCCTTTTTCAAGATTTAAGATAAGTCTTTTGTGTCTCCAGAATGTGTCTGTAAAGTTTCAGCTCAAAACACCCATCAGATAATTTATTAAAACTTTTCTGCTCTGAACACAACATGTTTTTGTTGCCTGTGCCTTTAATGCTAGTTTTCCCCGCCCACCGTTCTCACATGCCTGTCAGAGTGTGCCTCAATCTCACGTAACGTTTGTGAGAAATACTACAGTAAGAACTTTCCCAATGATTATTTGATGTATTTGTTGTGGAGTTAATTCAAGCCTTTCTGCAACGATGAGTCACAAACAATGTCATTACAAAGTAACAGTAACAGTGTTGTTACAGACACACATACACAGCAGACACACACAGCACACGCGTTTAACTTTGCACTGTTTTTGCACAGCAAATGTGACAGGATACACATTAATATCCACTGCTGTATGGATATCTGTTATGTTAATGTACAAAATAAAGCTGATTTAACGTCCACAAACTGGGATTGAAGTGTCTTATTTTATAATTGTACTGACATGCAGCTTTGGTGATAAAGAAAGGACGGTAAAATCACTGTAATTCATTACAAACATGCACTGTTTTAAAAACGTTTTAAACTTGTAAAACTCATTCTTGATCACATTTGATGATGATTGATGATCACAGAGAGCTGAACAGATCTTTTAATCCCAGTTGCTTTGTGCACATTCTGTCTTATTGATATTACTATATATAACTACAGAGACATGTTAATACACGTTTGTCAATCAATTCGGTGGGCGGGGAAACCACACTCCTACATCACGGCCTCCAAATGGGAGGGATTTGGATCCTATTTTAACGTCAGGAATTTTTCCAAAAGAGACTTATTGTGTTTCTATCACTCCACTATGACAGTGGACACACTATAGCTACACACAGTTCTGTCCAAACAGCTTACAAAATATGTATAAGATGGTTTTCATCATAGGTGCCCTTTAAAATTATTGGAACCCTCTGTAAACGTGAGAAAGAAAGGCTATGAAAATAGTTTATTCATTCAGTCATTTTCTTTTCGGTTTAGTGCCTTTTTCAAACTAGGGTCGCCACAGCGGATGCCCTTCCAGCCGCAACCCTACTGGCAAACACCTTTCATGCTCATACACTACGGCCAATATAGCTTATTCAATTCACCTATAGCGAATGTCTTTAGACTTTGGGGGAAACCTGAGCACCCGGAGGAAACCCACGCAAACACAGAGATAACATGCAAACTCCATACAGAAATGCCAACTGACCCAGCCAGGGCTCGAACTAGTGACCTTTTTGCTGTGATGCAAGCGTGCTACCCACTGTGCCACCGTGACGCCCCAAAGATAGTTTAGTAAAGTTTATTTTATCTTTTATTCAAAGGAATTATCTGGACTTCCAAATCATAGTCATGTGTTTGAATAAAATTACATTTATGTTTTATTCTATTATACCAATGACAAATTGTCAAGAAATGTAAAAATGACATTAAAGAGCTGACATATATTTGAGCATTTACTATATGTTTCCCATATTCTGTGTACTACTGTTGATGTGAGTTATATTTATTAGTCAAATTACTCTAGATCATGTAATGTAAATAAAACTGCATATGGCTTCTTTCAGTTGCAGTGTGTTATTTAAATCTATTACACGACTCGTAATGCTTGATTCCACTTTTAGCTTAGCTTAGCATAAATCATTCAATCTTATTAGACCTTTATCTCGCTCAAAACATTTAAAAAGGAGTTTCTAACATTTTACTATTTAAAGCTTGACTCTTCTGTAGTTACATTGCGTATTAAGACTGCTGCTGTAGCATGGTATAACATAGTTCAGCTAATTTGTTTTAAAAATTTGTTTAAAACAACATTACTGTACTGTCTGATGTTATTCCCGTTCGAATCCTGCTCACACAAAGAAAGAACAAAGTAATAAGAGCACAATTGCTGGCACAATTATACCTAGCTAGGGACTATTTACCGGTGCTGCATAATATTATTGCACCTGATGCAGCCATGGTACAGCAACAATGTTCCTTGATTATTTACGCCAGAATGAGAGTATAGTTCTTAGCCATGTTCAATTGTTCAATAGTAACTTTTCATTTTCCAACGCTCTTAGTAAATTATGTAACTACACATTAGTCAAGCGGAGTGGGGTGATCTTTGAAAAATTATTACAGCTCAGATTAATGTGATGTGTCTAATTGTTTAGTTTTATGACAATTATCTGCTTAATAGGCGAGATAAGGCTTGTCTAGGAATTTTTTTCTTATGCAACAACCAATAAGTCTGTCAGATAAGATTTTATTCTGCAAGAATAACCATCTAGATGTACTTTATTCCTTACTTGTGAAAAATCAATATTATAATCAATACGACAAAAATCATTACTGCAGCAGTGTTAAATACAGAATGCAATTTAGCATTCTGTGGATTTTCATTCACTTTGTCATTTGTCTCTTGAGGATTCTGGGTAATGTGGAGCACTAATTAAAACCTTCAAAAGCTTCCAGTGACTGACATCTGTGTCCACCCCCCAAATTTTAATTTTCAACTTATCTGTAGGGCTTGATTAGCTCATAGAGGTCACATAAACCCTCCGGGAGCAGGTGTGAGTATAGTGAATAGCCCGAAAATATCTTATTTATTTTCCACCAAACATGATGATTTATGTTATTTCTGAGAGCATCTTTAGCATCAATCGAATCAAATCTGACCTTTTGATTAGGCGTACAGTAGAAATGGTGAGAAGCTTTAAGGAATAGTTCCATGAAGGAATAGTTCCATGAAAATTAAAATATATTCACCATTTATTCGCCCCCAAGTGGCTCTAAACATTTATGACTTTCCTTTTTATCAGTTAAGATATTTTGAAAAGAAATCTGGAAACCAGTAGTTATTGACATCCAAGAAAACTAAATTAGACAGGCTACCAGCTTTCAGCATTCTTCAGAATATCTTCTTTTGTGTTTAACAAAAAAACAATAAGCTCAAACATATTTGGAACAAGGGTGAGTAAATGATGACAGAATTTTCATTTTTGGGTAAACTGTCACTTTAAACATTTATAGGATAAATAAATAAATACATTTTGGACAAGACTCCTTCACAGCCTGCAATATTGTACAATTTTGTAAATAAAATGACTTGTACGCCATGTAATCGTAACTCCTCCATCCTCTGATCTTAAGAATGGGTCTATGAGACTTTACAACAGCTAATGGATAAAAGGGAGGCTTGTTTCACTTCCATTGTGTTCACATGCCGTTGGGAAGCTGAGTGCTCAGGCTGCGGAGTAATCCATTATTGGCCGACTCAATAGATGTGGACCGTGTGTCTGTCTGAGAGCTCTGACGGCCCCAGTGAACTGCATGATTGGCCCCTCGGTCAAGACGCAGCACTTCCCCCAAACTACCTGCGTAATGTGGACTGATGCTAACAAACGGTAGACGACAGAACATCATGGAGATCATCCTCATCTCATATAGAAATAGAAAATGTGATTTCTGTACAAGTACAAATACACTGTATAATGTGATTAGGTGACTTTACTTTAAAAAAGTAGCTCATTGCCTTATAATTATTAAATAAACAAACTACAGTTGAAGTTAAAATTATTATCCTGTCATTTTTTCTTTTTCAAATAATTCCCAAATTATGTTTAACAGAGCAAGGAATTTTTTTTGTAATTCAGTTTTTATTTCCAATAATGAAAATATTATTTTTTTACAATCAGACAGAAAAATACTAACAGCTATTACAAAGGCGTAGATTTGCTTTTGATATTTGTGGGGACCTAATTTGACACCAACCCCCTCCCCCCCAATTGTAAAATTTAAATGTAACTTCACATTTAAATGTAAAGTTAAAGAAATGTCTGACAAAATGGTAGTTTAATAAAGACTTAAGTTTACTGAGGGCTTATTTGTGCATAATCACTTACCACCGCATCTGAACACATTTTTTGCAAGTATAATATTGCCATTTATGATGACTTTATATGTCCATGTTCTTTTCCTTCTCTGACTCTGACTATTTCGCACTTTAAAAAAACTTTAATAAATAAATAAATAAAATACAATTAGCAATAAAAACAAGATAAAATCTAGCATGTCTTATGGTGCAAAAGTAAATTTACATGATTTTACTTTGACAAGGAATGAATGCAGACTTCTGGAAAGGGTGAGGCATATGACACAATAACCATTTTATCTCGATTGTTGTTTTTTCACAATCGTTGTGGAGGCCAAAATCTAAACAATATTTTTTATTAATTGCACATCCATGTTTACTATTATGGTGGACTTGAACTTCAAGTGACTGACACTTTTCTTTGAAATGTAGCTGCTTATGTCCATGCCTCACCTGAGTCTTGCACAGTAAGCCTGATTGGAAAATTTCGACAAAACATTATTTTATTTTGGAGATGATTAAATTATTGAAGGGGACATTTTAATAATCTGTGGATATTGGTGGGGACATGTCCCCTCCACCCATGCTAATTCTACACCCTTGAGCTATTATCCCATATATATCTCCCATCCCCCCACCCTGTTAGATGCACATCAGGAAACACAGAATAACTGTAGTTTAGACCAAGCTATTAGATAAATTACATTTAAATTTGACATTCGTAGTATCAGATGAGGGTTAAGTGTCCAAGATTTCTTTGATGTCGCATATATTGATTTTCCACACCAGTTTAGCATTGTTGATCCGTGCTGATGAAAGTTCCAGATATAGTAATTTCCAATAGTGAATGTAACCAGTGCTTAACTGAGAGATCATGAGGGGGTTTCCACTTCTGTACCAACATTTTCTTTGTAGCAGTTGAAGCAGCTAACCAAAATGTATGGACCTTTGCATTTAAGGGAAATTGAGAGTTATTACTCAATAATAACAATACAATTTTTGTAACTTTAGATAAAATGTCCAGCACCGAATCTCAAAGTTTTTGCACCTCCGGACATTTCCACATCATATGTAAAAAGAGCAAGGAATTTTTCACAGTATTTCCTATAATAGTTTTTATTCTGGAGAGTCTTATTTGTTTTAATTCGATTAGAATAAAAGCAGTTTTAAATTTTTTAGAAAACTTTTTTGACGTCAATATTATCATCCCCCTTAAGCTATTTATTTTAAATTGTCTACAGAACAAACCATCATTATACAATGACTTGCCTAATTAACCTAATTAACCTAGTTAAGGTAAATATTGTGTACTGTCATCATGGCAGAGATAAAAGAATATCTGACTTCAACTCTGTGCATAATTATAAAAGTTAATTCAATGGGTTTACTGACTTTTTAAAGTAAAATCAACTTGCTGCTTTTAGGGCAATGGGTTTACTCAGTTTTTTTAAAGTAAAGTAACTAATTGCTTTTTATAGTGTGTACACACAACAACAAAAGAAAAATTCCTAATTGAAAAGCTGCATTCTCAGTGCTCTACTGGTCTAGGAACAGCTTAACCTCAGAGCGGTTTAAGTACAATCAGTCGCAAGTGGACGGAAAGTAGGCCTTGCACTCTTGATAGCCTCTGTCGAAAATGATATATGGTGTTTCTGTTCCCTCCGCGTTCTCCAGCGCATTGGGAGTCAGCAGGTCGACTTCTATATGCAAGAACATTATAGCATATTGGGCAAGCTGGCATGAATAACAATAATTTTAAAGGATGGATTTTTTAAATCGCATGTTATATCGGTTAAGATAAGATGGACGTAAGCGGGGGGGAAAATAACAAGACAGCTCAAGAACAAATTGATTTCAATATTTTACATTTAGTGATGCTTCTATTTTAAGGTGTGGTTATAAATAGTGGTCACACTTTATTTTAATGTACAATTAGTGCTATTAACAAACCATGAACTAGGATTATAAACTCAATAATCTATTAATTAGCTGCTTTATTAATAGTTTGCTGTATGGTTTAGGTATTGGATTAGGGATATAGAAAAAGATCATACTATATAAGTACTAATAAACCATTAATATCTTAATAATAGGCAGGTAATAAGCCAGTAGTTAATAGTGTGAATACTGTTACTTAAACTAAAGTGTTACCTAAATATATAATATATATGTGAGCAATATCATACGAGTAGCAGTGCAATATGGCTGTATATCGGCACTGGTGGGAGGCGTGCGTTGCCTTAGTGTCCCACCAGTACAGATATACTGCTACTCATGTGATATTGCGTTTATACAACAGTTGGACGGCATAATTGTGTGTATTAAAAAAAGAAAATCAAACATGGAGAGTCTAAAAATCCTTTTGTAAGAGGAACTACTTTCTTGCGCCATTTATTCACATCTGTAGCTGACGTCAGAACAGCAGAAACCATTACTAATTCACCAACGTCACATTAGAGCTAATATTTGAATGATTCTCTAGCATGTCTATGTGATGCCAAAACAGATTATTTTGTTGACATTTTAACTGACATTTATCAGTCTGCAGACATTTTCCAGACATATCTTTGTAGCAATCGGGAGATCACAATAATTAATCCAGAAAAAGCCAAAGCAATGCAAACACTACCAGATTACTGTTGTGTTTGCGATAAGGAAAAACGCTAAACACATGCAGGCATTTCTTCTTTCTTTCTTATTACTGAACTAGTCTGCAGTAATATCTAATATAATAATATCTATATAGATCAATGATGCCGACGCGCTGTATCTCAGAAATTATAAATATTTAAAATAGGCACTGTCCTTATAAATAAACTGCATAGTTGCAATCTAAACAACTCCATTCTCGCCTTAAAGAGCCTCAAAAGTACATTGTTGTCCAACAGCTGCAATATTTGTCAAATTGTAGTGGGTTTATTGATCTGCTGACACTCTATGTGGGCAGAGTAATACACAAGAGTGAGGAGGCTGTACGAGTGCTGTTATTTTGGGAATATCGCCAATCAGATTTGAGAACTGGACAGAACTGTTGTGTATATATATATATATATAGTTGCAATCAGAATTATTGAACCCCCTTTGAATTTTTTTTCTTTTTTAAATATTTCCCAAATGATGTTTAACAGAACAAGGAAATTTTCACAGTATGTCTGATAATATTTTTTTCTTCTGATGAAAGTCTTATTTGTTTTATTTTGGCTAGAATAAAAGCAGTTTTTAATTTTTTAAACACCATTTTAAGGTCAAAATTATTAGCCCCTTTAAGCTATATATTTCTTTGATAGTCTACAGAACAAACCATTGTTATACAATAACTTGCCTAATTACCCTAACTTGCCTAGTTAACCTAATTAACCTAGTTAAGCCTTTAAATGTCACTTTAAGCTGTATAGATGTGTCTTGAAAAATATCTAGTAAAATATTATGTACTGACAGTTCTAATATTTTCTTTTTTTTTTTTCAATTTAATTTGAGCCCAATACTTGCAGGAGTACATGGTTAATGTACAGTATATGGATGCAAACAACACAAAAAATGCTAGAATACCAAATTGCTATACCAAAAACATATACAATATCAAAAAGTTGTCTGTTTGTGTTTGCTTTTTTCTATCAGTTTTGACTTTGAAATGCATAAACTGAAATGCAGACAAGAGGAAAGTCAAGCGCTGTGAATAAGCCAGGTTCAATCTCCTAATGGTTTGGAGAGGACATAATCACATTAAAAAAAGACCCCTTCAAGAAGGACACTCGCTAGGGCATCTTGTGCTGAGAGATTGCTTCAGGAACTGATGATATTATGGAGCAAGAGGAAAAACGAAATGCACTGGGGGAGTGCGAATAAGCTGTCTGGAAACAAAGAAAAATAATAATACCAGCATTTTTTGATTTACTTTTAGACTCAATAAACGTTTGAATTTATGATTATATTTCAGTTATATTTTTTATTTATTTATTTAATGATTGTATTAACATGATTAATGCTTTTAATTTATTTATTAATTAATAACAAATATATTAATAATAAATATATTATAGGAAATATGCCAAATAATTTCTTCTTTCATATTTTAAGCTGTGAAAATGAATTACTTTTTTTCTGTGTGGCATGAATGAATGAATAAATTTCTAAAAAATTGATTGCTACTTTCTGAGAGTTAATTAATTTTAAGATTACATTTTTATATGATTTGCTACTTTTCTAAATTGTATTGAACCACACAGAAAAAAATATATATATATATATATAACAGCTGCTAAGAACATGCAATATATCTCATTACATCAAATATGAATATTTTAACACTAAACACTGTCAGCACAAGATGTTCTGTCTGAACGATGAGGTTGAAAATCAGCTTGACAGTCTCAATTCATCTGAATGCCACATTTGGAATGATAAAAAAATATCTGAATGACTGTAAATAATTGTAACTGACAGTGTTGATAATGTTTACACATTCAGATACTGTATAGGCAGATCCCTCTGAACATGTTTAACAGATTAATCCAATATAATTCTGTAGTCTGTACCTAAATGTTCATCTTGAAAGTGCATTTCCCACATCTCCAGAATCAATGATACTGTACATCAGGGTTTCTTAATATATATGAAGTATTGCCATGCACACTAAAGAGAAAAAAAATATAGGCTTGGATTACATGAGGCTTGTCGCTCTCGATCACGACATGGCCGGCTGCTTCATTCTGCAGGTAATTCAATAAAGCCTTTTCTCAATCGGAAACAGAGCCTTCCCACCAGCATGAATGCTGTTACAGGAGCACAATCGAGTCTGAACATCAGACATGGTTCCCAATCATGCAAACTAAATGCAATAGAAACAAAAAAGCTCCATCATCCCGTGGGACGTCAAACAAATTAAACTGCATATTTACACAATACTAAGTAGCCTAGTACCAAATGTAAATGAATTGATCAGTGCTTAAAATACTGTCTAATGAAGCAGAGTGGAGAAGATGAAATTTCTGAAAGCAAAGATAAAAGCCTGGTTAATGCAGCATCACAGTCCTCAAGGATATACAAACTCAGAGCTGCACTGTAGCTGAATGAGATTAAAGTGACTAAAATTAAAAGCTTCAGTTTATGGGAAAAGGCTGGCAACAACTGACTGCATTCATTTTCTTTTGCTTTTTTTATTTTGCATTAATCAAAAAATTGTTGAGAATTAAAATTTTCAAGATTTATGTGTATATAATGTCAAATAAATACATACATGCAAACATACATCCATACATTAGGGAACTACTAGTCGAAAAAGCTAAATAGAAAAGTAGTATGAGCATAAAATTATAATAATTACAATAACATAATTATTTAATGATAATTAAAGCTGAATGTGTTTCCAACCCAGTGCTGGTTTGCAGCTAGAAAGACATCCGCTGTGTAAAACATATGCCAGAGTAGTTGATGGTTCCACTATGGCGACCCCTGATAAATCAGGGACTAAGCTGAAGGAAAATGAATGAATGAATGAAGCTGAACGTATGATTCAGGAGGCAAAAACAGTAAAAAAAATGAAAAATGAGAGATTTGTTATAAAGCACGAAGGTGTTCTCATTGTGAGGTTAGTATTTTTTTAGACAACATCTCATAATTCACGTATAAAGATATTTTTGAAATAAATATTATTATAATATGTAGGCCTACCTTGTGTTATTCAAAATACAATTTAAATAAGTAACAATAAAAGTGTTTGTTTTGGGGAAGCAAAGTGTGTACTAAATAATTAGTATGATCCCGGCTGGACCAGGAGGTCTATCTGTGTGGAGTTTGCATGTTCTCCCTATGTCTGTGTGGGTTTCCTCAGGGTGCTTCAATTTCCCACACACATAGACATGCAGTAGCTTATAAGTAAATTCAATAAATTAAATTAGAAGCGCCGGAAGGGCATCCGCTGTGTAAAACATATGCCAGAGAAATCGATGGTTCATTCCGCTGTGGCGATAAATCAGTGAGTGTGTGTGAGCAAACAAATGAGTAAGTGAATGAGTGAGTGAGGTTTGTATATGGAGATGCAAAATGTTCCCCTAATAGAATTAGCCTACCTAGAGTTAGATGGAGCAATGGTGGTGCAGTGGTTAACACTGTCGCCTCACAGCAAGAAGGTCGCTGGTTTGAGTCTCGGCTGGGTCAGTTGTCATTTCTGTGTGGAGTTTGCATGTTCTCTCCGGTTTCCTCCGGGTGCGGTCTAGGTGAATTGAATAAACTAAATTGGTCGTAGTGTATGTGTGTGAATGAGTGTGTATTCAGTGCTGGGTTGCAGAAGGCATTCGTTGTGTAAAACATGCTGGATAAGTTGGTGGTTCATTCAATTGTGGTGACCCCTGATGAATAAAGGGACTAAGCTGAAGGAAAATGAACAAATTAAAAGGAAGCTATTATATTATGTAGCATTAGCATTTCCCCAAATATAAAGCTTGTTGATTGCAGTAAACACTTACATTTTATAATTTGTGAAGATTTAAAAACTCTTGTGAGCCCGCCATGGCTCGTTTTTCAAGTTTTCTCGCCATGTTACACTAATTATGTTACCTCATGGGTGTCATACTCAAGTATGAGCATTAAAAATGTGAGCATTAAAAAAGTAATTTAGTGTCTGTGTGAGTGTCTCTGCAGTGCCCATGTTGCCCGCGGCGGGAGATGCGCGCGCTCTGCTCTTTTCCAGCCACCGATCAGTCGCTTTCGCTCATGTCAAAACTGACTCCAGAACAGCGCTCAGTCTCTCCCTCTCATCACCGGACACCCTCCGGTAATCATACAGTAAATCACTGAACGTAATTTATTATAAACTAATGCTTAATGCTTAGCCTGATCAATCTAAATCACTGTTAGTTTGACGCTAGAGTCTTTAAATTCTACAAGTCAAATAACTTTTGCTTCTTGGTCAACTGCTCTCCGTCAGCATAATGCTGATTTGTGCATCCTTATCTTTTATCCCCTGACAAACTAATATTAGAATTTGTTTTATTTCGTAGAGTACAGGCTAATGCAGCAAAATTACGAGGCGAAAGTCCGAAAGCTTTGACTCACCCTTTACGGAGCTGAGAAGATGAGATGTCGATGCTGGTTCTCCATTATGAGCCGGCCGCCGATGCTAATCAATAATCATTTAAGTGTCCTCTTAAAACCGCGGTACCTAAAGCAAAAGCGGGCAGTGTTTCAGCGCTACTGCTGCTCTGTATCTGCAGTACTTCGAGAGAGAGAGAGAGAGAGAGAGAGAGAGAGAGAGAGAGAGAGAGAGAGAGAGAGAGAGAGAGAGAGAGAGAGTTGTAGTAATAATGCTTTGGCTTTGCGCAGAGACCTGACGGAAACACCGCGTCGTGACGTAAAGAAACCCCCTCCAAGACTCCGTGCTGCTGGATTTATGACGTGCATGTCCTACTGAAAGTCAAAATCGGGATCTCTTTGGCAGATTTGAGAAACTGGCGTGATTTAAAGGTGCATCAGCATTTTTGCTAAAGTTTTAATAAGGATATATTAAAAATGTCATTAAAATAAATCTGTCTGAGGGGACAAAAGAAAGGTTCTTCACTCTAAAAACAAGTTTATTCTAATAACATGGAGAACCAGCTAATGCTATTACGAAAATCCCATCTGGAACCTTTTTTTTTTTTTACTTTTTAGAGACTTTTGATCAGCTTTTTGGAGACTTGCTCAGACTCTTTAAAAATAAAGGTTGGGAGAGCGGGGTAAGTTGCCATTTTGTGTGACTCCTCTTCTATAGTCAACCTCCTGTTCACATGTGTTCAAGATTGCTCTAATCTGAGGTTAGCACACTTTTCTTATTTTTTGGCCTAAAAAGCAAATGACTTTAAATTTGATTCAGTACAACATTGTTAGGTATAAATGTGAAAAATTATTATTTTGCACAAAATAGATAAGACGTGTCTTTTAATACGTTTGCTGACATGCTGGTCTAACCCTGACATTTAGCCAACTTTAGCACAAATGTCAGTTTGGGGCAAATTGTCTCATTGACTTTGGGAAAGTTGTCACATGTTAATTAAAAAAGGCAGGAATTAAGGAAGGAAGGTATTCCTGGGATTGTGGCAATTGCCTATCCTCTGGCTGCAACCTCCCTAAATATTCAGGCTGACTTTAGGGTGGCTGGTAATCAACCTTACACTCTCAGAAAAGATGGTACAATGTTGTACCAAAGAAGAAACCCTTGTGACTAGGGCAGTACCTTTTTTATGGAACAGAATTGTACCTTAAGACAAAGAAACAAATTTGTACCATTGCAATTTGTACCTTTAAGGATTTGTACCACAGAAAACCAAAATGTGGTTTATAAAACCTGCAGATACAATATTGTACCTTCATCAAAGGTACAAATGTAATCCATAAAGGTACCACCACAGTGGCAAGACACTTTGTATCTTAACAGTGTCAAATGTGTTCCCTCAAGAACTATTTAAAGACATGTTGCTTTATCCAAAATGTGTCAATTCATTGTCAGTAAATATAAAACTTCAAATACATTTTCAAACAATGTTTTTAAAAAACGTTCTTTTTGTGTAAATGCACCTTCTCCATTTACAATAAAGAATAAAAAAACTTTTACATAAATCAAAAGATCTATTTTTTGCTAAACATTTCACAACACTTTTCAGAAAAATGTTACAGAAATACATTCTCCCATCTACAAAATAAAACCCATTTTTTCTCCAATTTTCACACAATACCTTTGTAATCATCTAAAAGTTCATTGAAGTTCAAGTTCATAAATATAATTATGTAAAAGTATTGTAAGGAGATTTGCACAATGTTTGATTCATGTTTTAATATGGAAATTATTCATAAAATCACTTTGCCTTTCCAGTGATGTTTATTTTCATAGATATTGTAATTAAGGAGTTGTCCAACACTTATGTACCTTTTTTATGAGAACAATTGTGTACATTTCAATTGTACCATAAAAGGTACAGTACAGTATCATAAGAGGTCTTTTCTGTATCATATAAGGTACAGCGTTTACAAAGGTACAAAACTGTTCCTTAAGGAACATTATTTGTACCACCGTGTACCTTTTTTTTTGAGAGTGTACAACAGAAATGTATTTCCAGAAACCATCCAATATCCTTGCACCATCCTACATCACAGATTACTCTATTCAGAACCCTGCCCTGCCAGGCCCCAGCACCAACTGTACCCTGCCAGGTCACAGCACCAACTCTGCCCTTAATCAGACACAAGGTATCAATGTGTTCGGTTAAATGGATGTTAAGTTATGCAAGTTATCTGAAGCATTCCATTCAGTTATCATGAATCTATGCGCAAGCCAAAGAACATTTGAGTTTAAATTTCAAAGTAAAGTTGTCTTGCCAGTTAATAAGTTTTGATTTAAATGTGTATTGATTGAAATATATATTTCTTCCAAATCCTCTAGGCATGATTGTTTATACTTCAAGTTTTTTTTTTAATTTAACATTTAAAATCAATAATTACAATCAAGTAGTTGTGTTCTTATTTTCAGATAATCTAGTGTGACAACTTACCTGCTGATGGGGCAAATTGTCACAAGTGCACATTCCAGTCTACAGCTCCATAATGAGATAAGATATGAAAATGTCATGAATACAAAATATGTGCCAGAGTCTTGCTTCTTTTATTTGGTATTTCATGTATTACATTGTGATGGTGCTCAGTAAAAGTTAGAAAGTATGAAAAGTGTCTCCTCTTTTCACAATGATGGTTCTGTGAAAACATTTTACATATATGTGTAGAGTTCAGACGCAAAAACCTCTAAGTGCCGTCTGAAATTTTCTCCCTATTGGACATTTTTCTCAAGCTCCTGTGTGTATGTTAAGTAAATCCCCTTATATGGCAAATAATATGTTCTTTGCATTGCCTTTAAAGTGAAATAACTGAACACAAACATAGGATCCTGAGAAAAATGCTAATATTAGAAGCAAATTTAAGATGATTTTTGTATCTGAACTCTTCGTTTATTCTTCAATGGAATAATGTGGAAACTCTGTTTGGTTCTCCTTGGCCCCTTTACTTTTAAGACTGTATGTATACTCTTAAAATAAAGGCTCTTTATTGGCATCAATTGTTTCATGAAGAACCACAAACACACAGCAATTTTATATTAAAAGATTTGAGATTCTATATATGGCTCGTGACAATGTAAATCAATCTGGCAGCATGGAATGAATGAATCAATTAGTCAAATTAAGCCATTGCTATACTGTGAATCAGAGCTCAGTTTGAAACTTCTGATTTTAAGAACCCAAGCCTTTCAAAAAGAAGACTATGAAGTATTCTGTGTGTTGTATACTTTATAGAAAACGACTTTTCTGACACACGTTTGAGTCACAGCATTGATACCTATGTCCTCTGCTTTCTTTTGTTGTGTGACCTTATGCTTCTGTTTCTCATTTATGACTGAGTCAAAGAGGATGATTCACCCGTTTATAGCATGAATGATTGAAAGCCAAGGAGCACTTAACTTAATGAGCCACTCTGCAATATGAAGGTCCTGCATTTAATCATTGTGGCCTCAGCTGTGACTATCAGTGGCATTTTAGCTTGTTAAATCTTTAAGAGTAACAAAAATAGAAATATACAAGTATTTTGAGACAATCGCGTATATTTTGATGTCATTTAAACACAGCACTTGATTAGTTAATAGACTTTTTCTATGCATGTGATGAGTCAGCATATACAGTACGGTAACTAATCATCTCAAAGACTGTACATGCTTTTAGAAGACATGATGTTAATATTTCTATTAGATTTTTTTAAAACTACAATAGCAAAATCAATTCAATGATCAATTATGTCTCACTGCATTCTTAAGAATATATGAAGGAGCTCAAACACAGGGAGACTCATCATGACAATAATACTAAATGAAGCTATTGGTTATGTAATAACAGCAGCGCTCATTAGACTTGGCCTTTCCATCTTACAAATTGAACAGTAACCATCTTAGCTAAAACCTAAAATAGATCAGCTTGCAAAGACATCTCGAGTCCTATATAGGCCTCCTCTTATGGCTAATGAATACATATGACAGAAGATCTCCATGCTTTATGTGAATCCACTTTGTCAACCGTATGCTTTGCTTCACGTAAGAAACCACCCTGGCATTGAAAACAGGAATGAAGAAGTTTGACATAAATCCGACAAGCTGCCTGTCTTAGTTTCAGGCAATGATAAATACCTCAAAGGCATTTTAAATGTTCCGCTGCTGCGGTGCTTCAGAGAAGAACAGCTTTATGACAGCTGTTGCTGCTATGAAGGATTCCCTGCATAATAATGGGAAAGCTCTGCATATGCTCTCTGTTCACATATTTCAAATATACACATTTGTATAACTCCTGAATAATGTAAATTACATGCATTGTTTTGCATTTAAGTGTGTGCAATAAGGAGACTATTTTGATTAATGGTGAATTTTTATGATCATAAATATTTCTAGAGGCAATAAACAAGTGTATTTGCATTTTCATTAAGAATAACAGTCAGAAGGGCAGCACAGGGGAAACACAACTCTTTTTTTTATTAAAAGTGCTACAACCCCAAATCAGAAAAAGTTGGGACATTATGGAAAATGCAAATAAAAAAGGAAAGCAGTGATTTATAAATTTACATTGATTGTATTTCATTGCAGACACTATGAAATATTTCATGTTTTGTCTGGTCAACTTCATTTCATTTGTAAATATACATCCTTTCCTGTCCTTCAGATCTGCAAAACACTCCAAAAAAAGTTGGGACAGGAGCAACTTAAGGCTAGTTATCAGGTGTATTGGTGAAATAATGATGTGATTTGAAACAGGTGATGTCAACAGGCGATTGTAATTATCATAAAGCAACTTTTTTGAAATGTGTTGCAAGAACCGAAATTGGAATATTCTTATTTTGAAAAAAAATAAAAATAAATAATAATAATAATAATAATAAAAATCACGAGGAGCACAATAAATAATGTCTGTTGTGTTGTCTGCAATGAATTTCATGTCAAAGTAAATTTTCAAATCACTACTTAGGTTTTTTTATTAGCTTTTTTCAACTTTTTCTGATTTGGGGTTGTGTATAATAATATAGAATTATATAATTCATATATAATCAGCATTTATTCATTTTGAAGATATTTGTCTTTGAAGTGACTTCCAAAGGAGGAAAATAAAACCATTAAAACCAACAAAAGAGCAACAATATGCAAGAGCTGACATATTATGTGACTTATAGTACCCACGTATTAATGTATTCGCCTATCACCATGTTTAATATATTTTCACAGTAATGCCTATAAAGTTATTATTATAATAATATACACTGTAAAAAAAAATATTTGAATGTAAAAATTCACAGTAATATGTTGTATTCAAAATTGTATTGTGAAATGAAGGCTGGTAACATGATTACAGCAAATTACTGTAAAAAGGGCTATATCTTTTGCACTTTAGTAATAGGAATTCAAACTCTTTTTATTTTATTCAACATAGAAATTGATACATTAACTTTTATGCTATACAGGCACTTTTTGATATTTAGGCACAAAACAATTTGGCTACCAACATCTTCAAAAATAACTTGAAAGAAAATCATTCAGGTTTGAAATGACATATATGTTATAATAAATTTTTATTTTTGGTTGCACTGCACCTTTGTGGGGGGCAACCCAGTGGCGCAGTGGGTAGTGCTGTTGCCTCACAGCAAGAACGTCGCTGGGTCGCAGGTTCGAACCTCGGCTGGGCTGGGTCAGTTGGCGTTTCTGTGTGGAGTTTGCATGTTCTCCCTGGGTTTGCGTGGGTTTCCTCCGGGTGCTCCGGTTTCCCCCACAGTCCAAAGACATGCAGTACAGGTGAATTGGGTAAGCTAAATTGTCCATAGTGTATGAGTGTGAATGTGTGTGTGGAAGTTCCCAGAGATGGGTTGCGGCTGGAAGGGCATCCGCTGCGTAAAATCGTGCTGGATAAGTTGGCGGTTCATTCCGCTGTGGCGACCCCGCAAGGGACAAAGCCGACAAGAAAATGAATGAATGAATGAATGCACCTTTGTGTAATTTTATACGTTTAACATGAAAATATGAAATAATTTTTAATGAACAAATCTTTGTTCTTAGCCAAAACGTAACAAACTGGAGCAAAATTAATTGATTAATGAAACCAAAGACTGTTAAACACCAAAAATGATTTCAAAGCCAGGAAAAATGTCAGAATGACTAGGCAAGGAAAGCCTGCTTTAGAGGGATTTATGAGTATTTGGCGCCCGTCATAATCTGGAAGCCACATATCTGAATTATCAAAAAACATTCTAAAATACGCAACATCTTTATAAATAAACTGCAAATTTGACTTTTAAACAAATATATTCTTGCATGAAAAACTGTTAAAACTTAATTTCATGACAAAGTACTATCTACTACATTATATTATATATAGATTATATAAAAATTACCTCACAGAAATTTATATACAGTTGCAATCAGAATTATTCAACCCCCTGAATTATTAGCCCCCTGTTTATTTTTTTCCCCAATTTCTGTTTAACGGAGAGAAAAAAATTTCAACACATTTCTAAACATAATAGTTTTAATAACTCATTTCTAATAACTGATTTATTTTATCTTTGCCATGATGACAGTAAATAATATTTTACTAGATATTTTTCAAGACACTTCTATACAGCTTAAAGTGACATTTAAAGGCTTAACTAGGATAATTAGTTTAACTAGGCAGGTTAGGGTAATTAGGCAAGTTATTGTATAATGATGGTTTGTTCTGTATACTATTGAAAAAAAATATATAGCTTAAAGGGGCTAATCATTTTGACCTTAAAATGGGTTTTAAAAAATTAAAAACTGCTTTTATTCTAGCCAGAAAAAAACAAATAAGACTTTCTCCAGAAGAAAAAATATTATCAGACATACTGTGAAAATTTCCTTGTTCTGTTAAACATCATTTGGGAAATATTTAAAAAAGAAAAAAAAATTCAAAGGGGGTTCAATAATTCTGATTGCAACTGTACATTATCTTACTGTGAAAACAATGCAATTATTAGCCAGTAATTGACTGTGAATTTAATGTCAATTTTTTTTACAGTGTAACACTTTACAATAAGGTTTCACTAATGTATTTATTAACATGAAGACTAATGAACAATACAATACATTTATTACATTATTTATTCTTTTTTTTTTGTTTACATTACTTAACATAAATAAAATGAAGTTAAATAAAATAAAGTTGTACACTGCAGATTTTAATAATGCAAAATAAATGTTGAGCTTTGATTAATAAAGTAAATACATTAACTAACATTAACTAATCAAACCTTATTGTAAAGTGTAAACTATATATCATAATAAAAATGTGTGTATAATAAATCTTAATTCTTTTAAATAAAATTAGATTAATTAAATCTTAAATTTAAAGAAATAAATGCTCATATTATCCCAGGGGTCTACTTTGATTGTTTCTCTTTAAAATAAAAACAGTGACTTTTACTGAACAATATTTGATCAAATCCCTTGATTACAAATAGACATAAAGGTGTTGATATTATACAAGATGCAATAGCATAAATTGCAAAATTAGGGAACTCTTTTTACTAACTAAACCTCAGAAATGTTCATATTCAGATGGATTGTCAAAATGAAAAATTGTGTACCATTCATCATTAAAAGTGCTCGGATGAGATTTTGTCCAATCTATCACGAAAAAAAATGATCCTCTTAATCTTAAGTTTACTATAGTAAAAGCTATAGTATACTACGATATTTATTACAGTTTATTCATTCACTAATATTACAATAGGCTTTAGAATTTATTAATTAATCTTTAGTAATCACAGTAAATATGCATTCAAGTGTTTTAAATGCTACAATATACTGTATACAGTATAACACTCTAATATATGATTCAAAAACACTATTTACTATAAATTACTACAGTATTTTTTTCATGTGGGTAGATGTAAAAAAAATATATAAGGATTCCTTTACATTTAAGTGTCAAAAGTTAAATGTGTCAAAAATAAAGCGGAAACTACCACAGCTCATATTAAAATCACCTATAAGTTTGATTCATTTCATGCTCATTCATGCGAGGAATATAATCTGTCCATCAAGAACACACTCTGCAGAGAAAGATAATAGGTTTCTTTTTTACAACACAATTACATGATCCTGAGAACCACTAGAAACTTTTTTACTTCCCGACTAACCTTCTAACTCAACTCCTTTTATTATTCCTGCCCTCTGTCTACAGTTCCTGGATCCTGAAGCCTGCAAATACCTCAACAGAAACACCACAGGGAGAAAGTTCATTTAATGGCTTGAGACTATTGTCCTGGAACAAATTGAACCAGGTTGTGGGTAAAGAATGTGGGCTGACTTTCAAGTGAGGGCAAACGCAAACATGCTTGTGCTTTTTTTTAGGCTGAGATCTGGTGTTTGAAATAACGTTGAGCTTGACGTTTTTATCAAAATGCTGCAACAGCAATTATTTTTAAATTCTATTGTGTTTCCTCTAAATTTGACAGTCTAGTTCTAAATCTGAGTCCTGTAAAATCAATTTTGTAAATTATATTTCAGCTGATTTAGTTATCTTAAAGTAAAGTGCTATTTTGGGTTTTCTGTCTGGATTTTGCCTACCCAAATTCAAAAGCTTCCCAAATCCACATGCAGAGGTATAAATGCAAAAGTCTGGTATCGTTTTAAAGAAAATGCTTTGAATTTTCATAAAACACTGTTGAAAGCGATTAAAATAATTGTATATGTTGTCTGTGTTATAATAAACCCATCCAAAAAAGAGGCACTTTTTTTTTTTTTTTGTAAACTCAAATTTGAAAGTGTACCTTTTAGGTTATGTGTGGTCTAGGTTGCTCTAATAATTTTGATGGTTCCTGCACATGTCAGTAATCATAAAAAAAAAGAAAAATGTCTCTATCATAATGCAAAAGTTATTCTATTCCAACTGATGAGAAAACGGAACCACTTATGGGGGTACTGGGTCAGTACGGACCTTTAAAATTTAAAGAATGCGGAAATAAATGATGCCACAGACCCGGTACAGGGTGAACAGAGTTTAGGCAAGACACTGCAGATGAATAGAGTAAAAAATATTGATCTTAATTATTACAGTAAGAATTACAACAATTCTTGTAATGTAAGTTTTCTAAAATGTAGTTTAAATATGCAAATGATGCATTATATAATTATATATGTGTGAAATTGAATATATTTCTGACAAAAAAATCTGAACATTGAATGAAGTCAGGTTCAAAAATCTCCTTATTATTGTTATCATTATTGTTTTGACATATTGTCAGAGGTTTTTGATGGGTCTTCTGGGGTCTCTTATCACTTAAAGCGGAAAAAATAAGTATTGAAGACATTGTTTTTCTCTGAAAACATATTTCTAAAGGTGCTGTTGACTTGCAATTTTCCCCAGATGCTGGTAACAACCAAAGAAATCCATATATGCAAATAAACCAAAGCTAATTAGTTTTAAAAAATAAGTTATGTGTAATAAAATAAAATGACACGGGAAAAAAGTTTTAAACACATGAAGAAAGAGAGGTGTAGAAAGACAGTGAAAGCCCAGACAGCAGCTGAAATCTCTCAGTAGTTCTTCAGCAATCCTCTGCCCTTCCTCATTGTAAATGAATATCTGCTGCTTCAGTCCAACATCTACAGTATTAGGATGATAAAGATGAATCCAGAGTGGACATTTCAGCAAGACAATGATCCAAAACACAGCCAAGAAACCTCTCAAATGGTTTCCGAGGAAGAAAATCAAGCTGTAGAATGGCCCAGCTAATCACCTGACTTGAACTCAATAGAAAATACTAAATAAAGATCAGTTTGGATAGACGAGACCCACAGAACCATCGAGATTTTTACACTCTGTTGAAGTCTGTGAAAAAAATCACTTCATTTTCCATATGAGAGGCGTCTTTAAGCTGCCATCACCACAAAAGCCTTTTATATAAAGTATTAAAGAGTCCCTATTACACATTAAAAAGGATCATGTTTCGGTTTTATGGGAATTCCAACAACATACTGATATGCATGCAAGGTTGAAAAACACTTTCATGGTCTAATAATATGAATTTATTTTTACCCAATTATCCCAATTCTCTCATATGAATCGTTCAGCAATTCATTTGTTCCCAAACCCCTCCATAGCGCGAAGCTAATCTGCGCTGATTGGACCGATGACGGCCTGTTGCGATTGTTCGACAGCGTTTAGCGCGAGACAGTAAAATGCCCAGCGCGGTTATCAAACTCCCGGTCGGCAACATTGGTATAGGATCCGATTGCAGGCGGACGCCCGAAACACGCTTTATAGTAAACTTACTAACATCACAGTAAACAGTGCCCGGTTTTCAACAGTGTTATTCAGACACCTCACCCGCGAAAGCAGTGCAGCATATTGCTCTATTCTTCAGTATGACACACATTCAGTATTAATCCACACAGCAGCAAAATCTATACTATTCTGAACCTTGACCGCTGCACGTGTGTAGGATCAGCTAACGGTGGCCATAGCAACAACAAACGGCAGTAGAACGAGCTCACAAACGCATTTAAATCCATAAACAAAGCAGCACACGTTGCGTTTTCAACGTGGCATTAGACGCGATATGAGAATATAAAGAGTTTACCTGATGCAGTACAAGCGGTTACAAGTAACAAAACATGTAGATCATTTCTATTTGCAATCATTGCTGTGGCACTTCTTGCGTGAAGTGTATGTTCTCAGGGCTTACCTGTACTCTGCTTTGCCCAACGATCACATCCCCAGCCGGGGGGTTGTAGCGCTCACCAGCACTTCTCCTCTGTCCTTTGACAAGCTATCTCTGCGGGCTCCCATCGCGCTCACACTGAGCCTTCGTAAGCCTTTCCAGTGCTGCGCACCAGCCCGAAGCCCAGCGTGCAGCAGCCTGCCTTTGTTTGATTGTGTGCTTAATAAACTGTCCTTATTTTGCCCGCACCCCGGGTGTATTGTCTGTCCATTACAAAATGGAGGAAGAAACTTATCCATGAGCTGTGTACTGATAGATCGCCCATTGTAAGCGTGCAGATTTCTGAACCACTCCTTTCCCTCGAACTTCCAATAGTATACAAGTAAGCACAGCGTCTTCATGACTCATGATGACCTTACTATCAAGACGATTCTTTCGAGCCACTATGAGTCGACTCGTTTTTAGATGAATCAATAGTTTTAAACACTGTCCACTTTCAGATTTATACTTTAGCTGGATATTTCACTTCACTTAGAGCTGTGTTATACACTACATGGAAGGTCATTTTCAAAAACCCATAATAGGGGCTCCTTAAATACATTTCAGTAGTTCAGTATTTCTCCTGTCATTTCATTGTTATTACACATATCAAATTTTTCAGATTTTTTTTGTTTTGTTTTAATTCTATGTTTGTATTGTTGAGGTTTTTACCAAAATCTGGTTCAGTTCCATGTCAACAGCTCCTTTAGAAGTATTATTCCCAGGAAAAAACATGACGTGTTCAATACTTATATTTCCAGCTGTGAAAAATACATTTTTTGTAGAATTATTTGTTATGATCAGGCAGATTATGATGCCTTCACAATATATTACATAAACTGTCAAGTTTGGTTTTGTGTAAATGTTGCTGAAGAGGAGATTTATGATTTATTCATGTTGAGAAAACACCATTAACATGTATTGTAAATGGAATCACCATTAACAACTTAGTATTGTAAATGGGGATCTAAGGAAGTGGATGCAGCTTGGGATTGTTTTAAGGATTTGTTCAGTAAGGCCTTGAATAAAACAAATTAGAACAGATTACCAAAATCTATCAAGGAAATAAAAGACTTAAGGAAGTTCAAAAAAGTGATCAAGATGGTTGTTTGATGAGGATAGTTAGTCTGCATGGTGGATGATAATGATGTTTTTCTTATAGGCTACGTTTTTGTATTGTGAATAAATTTGTTCCTGTTTTAAAATGTAGATGGGTACTGTTTGTTTTATGCATTAACTGTATTTTGCAGCCATACCTTGTTTTTTTAACAGCGGAAACAAGCCCAGGCTTTTATTGTTTTATCCTCTGCGGGTTTTATTTCAAAATGTATGAGATACTTGTATTTTTGTACAGTTTGTCTAAAATCTGTCAAATAAATTCAATTCAATCAATTCAATTCAAACACTTAGTTAAACACTAAAGTGCATTTTTGATTTTTCCTTTAAACTGAAAATAGCTTGAAAAGCCAAAGAAATTATAATAATTCATATCTCAAAACTGCCTGCAGTGTCAAATGTAAGGACAGAGAGATTGTTTCAGGACAAATGCAGCATTCTTTAAATTATCCTTAGGGATCATTATTGATACACATTTATAGGCCTATCTTGTGTTTATGTCTAATGTACTGTACTTCATGTCTAAATGTAGGCTACCTTCTGAAATCAAAACAAGCCTTGAAGTTATTGTACTTTTCCTCAGAGTAAGTATGCACTCAGAAGACTGGATGATGGATGAATTAGGAAAGCACTCAAATACAAAAAAACATACCTGCAGGGTTTATATATAGGATGAAACAGAGCAATGCTTTTATTCATGAAGCTCAGTGTGTGTGAAGTCTGATTCATTCGTTCAATTCACTGCTGCTCTTTCATTCTGGCACAGCTATATGTTTCACTTTATGATTCCTGATGCTTTCATACACACGCATTCTGTCTGGCCTCGGGAATCTTTCTCTTTTTGATTTTCATTTCTGATTTCCGTTCTTAGTTTTAGTAGTTTTAATTTATTATATGTGACCAAAGATATTTGATGCACAATCTAACTGAAACCTTGAAATTAATTTATTTCAACATTATGTGTCCAATATCTATCTATCTATCTATCTATCTATCTATCTATCTATCTATCTATCTATCTATCTATCTATCTATCTATCTATCTATCTATCTATCTATCTATCTATCTATCTATCTATCTATCTATCTATCTATCTATCTATCTATCTATTTCTAATTCAATAAAAATCAAGTGAGCATATTTGTGACTGTAACAATGGAGACTATCGCATAAAAATTAGGTTTTCTATTTATTTATCTATTTATTTATATGTCTAAAGACTTTTGATTTTTTACAAAAAAAAATGTAAATGAAACCTTGTAATAAACAATTGGCGCAGTAGGTAGTGCTGTCGCCTCACAGCAAGAAGGTCGCTGGTTCGAACCTCGGCTGGATTAGTTAGCATTTCTGTGTGGAGTTTGCATGTTCTCCATGCATTCGCGTGGGTTTCCTTCGGGTGATCCGGTTTCCCCCACAAGTCCAAAGTCATGCAGTACAGGTGAATTGGGCAGGCTAAATTGTCCGTAGTGTATGAGTGTGAATGAGTGTGTTTGGATGTTTCCCAGTGATGGGTTGCAGCTGGAAGGGCATCCACTGCGTAAAACATGTGCTGGATAAGTTGGCGGTTCATTCCGCTGTGGCGACCCCAGATTAATAAAGGGTCTAAGCCGAAAAGAAAATGAATGAACAATCCATAAACATTTGTGAGAAACTGCAATTTGTGCAAATTTGTGAGACAGTTAGCAGACTTTGGCATCAAAAATGTTTTCAGTTTCACTAAGGCAAAATTTAAATGTTCATTGGAACACATTTTAAAAATACTAATTCAGATTTTGATCAATTTTTATCTGACTGCATGCAGCAACCTTTTTGCCGTTGTGACCATTGGGAACACGTCAACAAACAGACAGTCGCTTCGCTTCCGCGTCTCTGTTACCACGGAAACGTTCTACCCAATCACAATGAACAAAACAGACGTGGAATATTCTCAACCAATCAAATCGACTTTTACTGCAGCGGCTAGCATTTTGAAACTGTGCTTTTAACAGTAGTGTGTGTTCTTGTAGATTGGAACCATTCGTTGAGTTAATAGAAGAACAAATACATTTAAATCGTCTCTAGAAAGGTAATAAGCTTACACTTTTATCTCTGTTACCACGCAGCGGGTTTAGGCTGGGAGCGCCAACACACTGCCTGCTAAGACGCTTCAGCAGGAACTTGGGTAGCACTTTTGCCTCAGGAGCTCGATGTTTATATCGGCTAACGTTATATGCGTGACCACTGGGTCGTTATCTGACTGTATAATATACCAAATGGCCGTTATAAGTAATGAACATTAGCAAACTAAAACATCAGTGAACCTTTGCCTTCCATAACGTTAAGTTAGATGAGAAATCACTGCTGCTCAAATAAATTGAAGTTAACTTTGTTAGAGTTCGTTAGACTTTATCGTTCTGTAAATATATAATTATTAGTAACGTTAGTAATGTACTCTGTGTGAGTAAATGTTATCTAATAAGTCTTGGTCAGTGTTTTAATTATGATTACATGGTTGAGTTAGACGGGTTAAGACTTAACTGATTTGAAGTAAAGTTAGCTTAGACTGGAAGTAACGTTAGCTATGAATTCCTCATCTTAAGGCAAGACATTGCTGGGTAAAATAATAGTTAACTAACTTATAGTTATTCCCATACCTTCCCATGTGATTGGTTAGATAAACAACTCAGAGCTATTTTATTCATTCATTCATTTTCTTTTCACCTTAGTTCCTTTATTAATCAGGGGTCGCCACTGCGGAATGAACCGTTAATTATCCAGCATATGTTTTACACATTATGTTATATGTTTATACCCTTCCAACCGCAACCCAACACTGAGAAACACCCGTACACTCTTGTATTCACCTACATTCACCATGGCCAATTTAGCCTATTCAATTCACCTATACTGCATGTCTTTGGACTGTGGGGGATACCGGAGGAAACCCACGCGAACACGGTGCAAACTCCACACAGAAATGCCAACTGACCCAGCTGGGGCTCGAACCAGCTACCTTCTTGCTGTGAGGCGATCGTGCTACCCACTGCGTCACCATGACGCCCCAAAACTATTTCATGTGTTCATGTTGTGTTTAAATGATGAAGTAAATTTTTGTTTGAGCAGCACTAAGTATGACTTTAAATCAACATTAGCACTATTTAATTGACTGTGAACAATGATGTAACTTACTTTGATAACCATTGGCTGCTAATATGATTAAAAAAAGTCTAAATAGGGCTGCACGATATCGGATTAATCTGATATTGCGATATTTTATTTTTCTTCGATAAGTATTGCAATATGAATAGTTTCGCAAGATTTACATGTTTTCTGGGGATTCAAACAGTATTCAGATACAGATATTGAATAATCACAATGCAAAACATGCTTTTCTTACTTCGTTTTGTCTCGTTTCTTGGCCAAACATTGAATAATTCTTAGATCAAGTAACAATATTGTTTTGTTTTTAACTTCAGAAGAAATAGGTCAAAAGTAAGAGTTCTTTAAAACAGCCAGTGGGGTAAAAAAAAAAATCTTGTTTTCGCTTTGAAATCTGCATATTTGGACTAGAAACAAGATAAAAATTTTAAGCGAGAACTTTTTTTTTGTAAAAATCATATATAGCAGGGTTTCTGCAGGTTTCAAATTTAAGACTTTTTAAGACATTTTTAAGACAATCAAGAATGAATTTTCAGACTTGTATAGGGTTAAATGCGAAGGATTTTTTTTAATGGCCCAGCAGAAATTTTTTTTTTTACTTGCCCCATCAAGAAATAATGAACACGAAACACAAGAAACACATGCAAAATAAATTCAACTTAAAAAAAGCTTTTTTGCTTTAGCCTTATAGCAATTTTATGTAAATAATTATAATATTATGTATATTTATTTATTTAACTTTCATTTTATATCAAGCCTCCCTTAGACAGGTGTTGAGAATTAGCAAGTCTGCTAAAACACAAATGCATTTTGCATGTCTAGTGAAATTTGTTATGTCCATCTCCAATAAACAAATAGTAAAATGATATTAGTTCTAAATAGAGTTTTGCTAAAGGATTTATTGAGATGTATTGTTGTACATTGTATGGGTGTTGGATCAATTGAGTAGCTTTACATAAACAAAGGAAAATCAAGATCTGTTTAAATTGATTTAAGACCTACAAGAAAATATTTCTGTGAATTTAAGACTTCATTCATTCATTTATTTTCTTTTCGGCTTAGTCCCTTTATTAATCTGGGGTTGCCACAGTGTAATGAACCGCCAACTTATCCAGCATATGTTTTACGCAGTGGATGCCCTTCCAGCCGCAGCCCATCACTAGGAAATATCCATACACTCATTCACACTCATACACTACAGCCAATTTAGCTTATTCAATTCACCTATACCGGATGTCTTTGGACTTGTGGGGGAAACCGGAGCACCCGGAGGAAACCCACACAAACACGGTGAGAACATGCAAACTCCACACAGAAATGCCAACTGACCCAGCCGGGGCTCGAACCAGTGACCTTGTTGCTGTGAGGCGAATGTGTTACCCACTGCGCCACCGTGCTGCCCTGAATTTAAGACTTTAAGGCCTAAAATTCTGTGTAAATACATTAATTAAATACATTTCCGTAGCTCCAAGTCAACTGCAGTTCAGATTAACATTGCATATCTTGCGATGTGACTATTGCAAATGCGTACATTGTGATATTGATGCTGAAACGATATATTGTGCAGCCCTAGTGAGAATACAAAACCAACTTTACCTCAGTAGTTTAAATATGCTATCAAGCCATTATATGATTAGCCATGTGCTTTAAATTCTAGCACACAAAAATAAATAAATAAAAATCTGGACAATGAATGAATTCATGCTCTGAATGATTGTTTATTTTTATTTTTGAACCTATTTGTCTCAAAAGCTTTTACAAAGGGGATTCGGGTTATTTATTTTAATCACTCCATAGTTACAAAACCTAAATACATAAATACAAAACTGTGAGCAAACTTTTCTTTGGTAGAACAAATTGTATATAATCAGGCAAATTATGTATAAGCGTGTCCTACTATAAACCTCCTGAATACAGAAATTAATAAAACTTTCAAGTGTGGTGTACATTTTCTTCAGTGTACAGTGCAAAATTATTAGCCCTCTTCTGAAAATGTAATTTTTTTTTTCAAAGAATTATTCCTGTTTAACATTTTTTTCAAATTTTTTAAGCATATTAGTTTTAATAATTATTAAATTTCTAATAACTGTTTTCTTTTGTCTTTGCCATGATGAAGATATTTAATATTTTACTAGGTATTTACTAGGTAGCCGATTTTTTTAAGGTGCTAATAATATTTACTTCAGCAGTTTTTATTGAATTATTTTTATTATTATTTTTGAGCAATTCCATGCAAATGTCAACCTTGCCATGAAAATTTTTTTAGTTTTCACCAAAATAGAGAAACCGTTTCTACATTTTTTGTGTAAGCAAGTATTTTACAGTACTTTAAAAAAGCTCAAAAATGTCTCTGTCAGTGTTTTCAAACTATTATATTTGAATTACCAAAGTCACACAAGTGCTAATTTCACATCTGTCACATCCATAACGAAAAAGTGTCATATCCATAACGAAGCTTTTCCCTCATAAATGCAAAAATGTCAAATAAAATAAAATAAAATCAGCGATTTTTTTTTTTTATTTTTTTATTTTTTATTTTTTTTTTTTTTTTATTATTCTTCGATCCTTTTGATTAGCATTACTTCTTTTGGGTTGTGCAGTTTAATTCACAGAATTTCTACAAAGTATGTTGTACTGTAAACTCGCTAACTTTTTTGTCACATCCATAATGCATGTTTTTTTCCTCATTTAAATTATTAAAAAATGTTTACAGATTGATGTTTTTCTGATCCCATAACTCTGTGGTTAGTTGTTTTGGAAAATATAAACAGGGCTAATAATTTTGTCTTCAACTGTATGTAAGTTCTACTGAAGGGGATATTTATGGTGAGGTGCAGGAGAGAAAAATCATTTTGAGTAAACAGCCTGAAATGTATGCTATGTTATTCAAATCTATAGACACACACTGATGAAGTGCAATAAAATGAATGCTTAAATGTGTATTTTGCATGTTTTCTTTCCATAGGAGTAAAAAGTGTGCCTGAAAAATGGTTTTGGCTGCAGTGTCTCATTTAAATGAGTCATTTAAAAGTTGTAACATGATTGGTTTCTTTGATTCTGTATTTTAGATGTCATCAGATGAAGGGGAGCGAAATAGTCCAGATTTGCCTAGAGATTCAGACAGGGGCAGCTCAGTTTCCTCTGCGCTTCAGGTAAGTTATCATGCCCACCATCACAAAAATCACTAAGATAACTGCCTATGATTTTCTGTCATTTTGGCCAGTTTAGAGGACACCCTGGTAATGTTCCTTCTTTCTCAATTTTTCAGGATGAGTATGAAGAACTTCTAAGGTATGCTGTTGTGACTCCTAAAAATGATCCAATTTTCCCATCACAGCTGTTAAACACAACTCAACTCACCAAGAATCCACAACATACTCCTAAAAGAGACACAGCAGCTCCGCTTCTAGCAGGTATGTGTACAACATGCAGCACATATTTAGGAGACGATAATATATTGTTCTAATAGTATTGTTCCAAATTGCAGGTAAACCCACTTGGAACCACAGCACACATTCAAAGGAGCCTTAAAATATAAAATAATCAGACAGGCTAAAACTAGAGGTGTGAATATAAACTTGATGCATAATTTGATTACAGTTTAGAGCAGGGGTCACCAATCTCGGTCCTGGAGGGCAGGTGTCCCTGCTGAGTTTAGCTCCAACTTGCCTCAACTCACCTGCCTGGGTGTTTCAAGTACACCTAGTAAGACCTTGATTAGCTTCTTCAGGTGTGTTTGATTAGGGTTGGAGCTAAAAATCTTCTGGACACCGGCCCTCCAGGAACAAGTTTGGTGACCCTTGGTTTAGAGGGTAAAAATGTAATAATAAAATAATTCTCCATGATTACTAGGCATCTTTTTATCCGATTATAATATACATAATTATAACTAACTACTAAATTAATAACCACAACTTAGTTTTGTGTATTTTTGTTCAATAAAAATACAAACAAAGATGAAATAAAACAATATTCATAATATAACATTTAAAAAAAATACATTTAGCTTTTTCTCACAGTCTCCTGTTCAGACTAAGAACAACGATTTAAAACTTATTTAATACAGAGTTTGACTATTAGGTGTATATTTGATCCTCCCTGAATAGGTTATATGCACACAGACTTTTTATTTCAGTCAGTCAGCCCCTGGGCTTCCGGTTAATTGTCATGCCATACAAAATCGCAGCGTTTAAGATCTGATTTCTTTAAAAAACCAGCGATCTTCACTGCCTGGCTGAGATACAATATCATATAAAGTGGGTATCAGACTAAACAAGGAGCACTGCATAATATACATTTTCCCCGACCATGTCTTTAAAATATGGAAATTAATTTTACCCTAGTATTTCCAATGGAATTCCTGCATTAGCCTGCAAATGACGGCACCTGCATTTAAACGGTTAACCAAATGGATGCTTAAGTCTATTTAACTGGTTGTATTGTGTAATTGTGTAATTGTAATGTCTATTGTGTAAATTTTGTTATTAATATTGTTTACATTATTATTTTATTGTTACTTTTATTATTTACTTTGTTTATTTAATTTTTTATGTTTTGTTACTTTTTATAATGTATCTCATTTTAAGCTGAAATATTGTATTGGTTATGCTGCTACACTAAATAAAAAAAATGATAAAATAAACTACGAGTTAATAATACAAGTAATAATGTAAGTAAATATTATTATTCTTTTTCTAAAAAAATCTCTGTAGTATTTTGTTAGTCAGCATCCGACACAATTTCATTATTTGTATGAACATATTCAAAACGCAAATCTTAGCACATCAAAGAGTCTTTTTTTAAAATAGACTAAAACCTGAAAGAACACTGGTTATTTAATGTTTATTGTTCATTACTGTATATTACGACCAATCACTAAAAAATGATGATAACTTATACCTGCATTGCAACCCATTTTCAATTTCTTGTTGAAATAAAAGAAAATAATGAAAAAATAATTCATCTTTAAAAAGGGTCTTTAATGTTTAAAAAGACATGGGGCCAATTTTTTGCATACATGTCATGAATAATTTGGATGTTACATTGACTAATATTGCTGATGTAACAGGATAAAGTTTTTAATTAATTTATTAACCATTAATAGTTAGGGGTGTAACGGATCACGGTTGATCCTGTATTTGTACGGATCACAACCCACGGTTCGGAACACATGTGGATTAATAATTTTTTTTTTACTAAATTTGTAACAATCAAAGAGAGGTCACCTCTCACGTCATTTCAAATCACATGTATGAAAACATTTAGGCTTTCCTGTAAAATATGATGATGACGGAGGAAGTTGTGGTGGGTTATTTGGGATATGATGGGTTTCATCAAAGGTGTTTTCTGTCATTGCATTAATGCATTCAGTGTATGCTGCACGAATAATTATTAAAATAATCTCAACACCCACGCAACATAAATTATAAATGATGGTGATTTGCATATGTTTATTAATCCTTCGAATTGCTGCATTCAAATCTGTGTTTGAAAATCAGGTTTTAGTCTTTTGAGTTATGAAGTTACAGTCAAATAACACAGCAGTACTGGGATAACAGTTTATAGATCAGATATAACCACTAATGTTTATGGTAAAGATTAAAATCATGATCATATGTATTTAACTTGATATTTAAAAATGAAATTTGTACAGTAGGCAGCAATTACATTATTTAACCAATAGGTGGTGACAACCAGCCATCAAAAATATGCCACTGAATACTTCTTCAAAAATGATCCATCTAGCAATGAAACATGGTTTTATGAGTGAATAACTGAATCATTTATTGAAAATGAGACTAAAAATAAATACGGGTTGTACAAATTATAATGTTAGATTTTAGGGTTGGGCGGTGTTGACCAATTTAGCATCGTACGATGTCTAATGTGAAACATCGCGATGGACGATGAAATCGTCTTCATAGGCGGAGGTGAATAAATTATTTATGAATAATTGATTAATTGATAACTAATTAATTATTTGTAGCCTACCGTTTCAACTACCTGGTCTTTGTTTTACCCATAACCAAATCATAAATAAATAAAGACAAGTTACACACAAATTACCACCTGTCAATCACTTTTTCCGCGGGACTCTGGCATGAGTAGGCAGAGTGATCCGTGTCAGTCATTTGTTTGGTGCGGTGGATGGCGGAGGGGTGTCGCGGATGAAAGTGAGCGGCGCGGGGGTTGCTCGTGGACAAAAGTGAACGGCGCTGAGGTGTCGCGGACGAAAGTAAAGAGGGTTGGGGGGTCGCAGAACAAAGTGAAAATGAACAGTGGACATGGGAGAAGGGCGGTTGAGGAGGGAGATCGGTAAAATGAGGTTCCGGATCCGGCGTGTTCCGGCACAAATTAAGACAAGATTAATTAAATATCACGTTTAACAACTATAGTGAGACACGATCCACTATCTTCCTTGATAAACTGTCCGACGTACACTGTTCTCTGGAGCTCAGAGGAGTGCATGTGTGGCTGTGTGTGTGTGTGTGTGGGTGTGGTCACGTGATGTGCGTTTTCAGTGGACGGAGGGCTGATCAGAAATGCTAGATGAAACGCCAGTGTGGACGTGGGTCATTTTCGTTCTAAAATGCCATTTAAAAAGTAAGCTGTATTAGTGTAAACGAGGCCTGAGTGTGTATTTTTCACGAGCGGGTTTGCGATGGGGGCGGGGCGATGGATCGCGATGCTGGCTCAGCATCGTGATGTTTATCAGCCATCTGCGATGGACGATGGCATCGTATATCGGCCCAACCCTATTAGATTTAGACTTTTAGTGTCATCAGCAACAGTAGTAGTAACAGTGAATTATTACAGTGCTACAATTTACTTTTATTCAGCTGATTATTTCTTTATTTTATTTTAAATAAATTTACACGTTCTAAGTTTTGTTTGTTAAAACCAAAAGTGTCTTGCAGTACTGTTTTTGTAAAAACCATTATGTGATCCGAACTGTGAGATTTGTGATCCGTTACACCACTATTAATAGTTCTTTTATGTTTTTTATGTTTATTATTCTTTTGTTTTCAGTTATTTATTTATTTATCCTTTGCTTCCTATATTACCTGTTAGCTCAATGCCTTGCAATAAAGTCAATTTAAGTGATTTGTCTACCCAGGGTGAATGGGTGATTAATTATTTCTTTTTAATTCTTGTATATTCGATTGATCCCGTAAATTGCTGATGTGAAATTAATATATGTAGTGATTAAAAATAAATAAAAGTTTAAGTAAAACAAATTCAATATAAATAAATAAACATTTATATTTAACGATTCTAATTTTAAAAGTTGGAAATAATACAGACAGCAAATAATCTAATGAAAACAAATGAAATTAAGCTAAAGTTATATTTTAGGGCTCGTTGATTTTTGTAGTCTGATGATTAACATTAATGGCACATGTAGTAAGTGTTTTTTTTCTCTCATTTCAGATAATGAAGGACAATTAAACATCAGGGCTACACCAACTCCTCCATTAGAAGAATCCAGACCACCAAGTCGCATGTCTGAGGGTAACAGCACAAAGCCATTTCAATTAAAAAGCTATTTAGATGGAGAAATATCTCGGGTCTCTTTTCTTTCAATGACCTCTCTGATTATAATATTGGTCCCACTACAGCAGAGATCATGTCAGGCAGGTCTGTGTTGTCTGAGGAGAGATCAGCGAGGGTACAGACTGGCTCAGACAGATCACAACAAAGCAGCCCTGATGCTCTGATCACCACCACCACGGAAATCTTCATCTCAGAGGACAATCTCAACAGGATGGAGAACATTCTGGACACCTGGAGCACAACTCTTAAGGTTTGCATTGCACTTGCGGTTTTTCTGCGAGTAGCATTCTTCATCTATGCACCATATTGGAATAATTAACTGTTTCTGTGTAGAGTAATGTGATGATGGAGCTGAGGAAGTGGAAACTGGCCTTCGTGGAGCAGCACAGACTGGAGCTGAAGAAGGAGAGAGAGAAGCACACAGCTCAGATGACTGCTGTGAATGCTGAGATGGACAGTCTCAAAGACCTGCTTAACACCTACCAGATCTCTAACCAGAGGAAAGATGAGGTGCGTGCACATATTCAGACTAAACGGACATTCACAGCAAGGACAGTAGCTGTAATGTTAACAATACATTTTATTAATCATTTTAGTTGAATAAGAATATGGAAGTACACACTCCTACTTACAACGATAATGACACAGAGAAATAATATTTCAGAAAAATGTCAGATTTTTTCCCCCACCTGATAAGAAAAATATTAACCAATCAGAATCCATCATGCTTTGAAGAGTTTGAGTATTTAAAAAATTAAAATTGGAAAAACAGAACTGTTGCATGTGCCGTTTAGGGCTGTGCGAATAATCGGAGGCAACTTTCATATTCATATTGTCTATAAAGCAGGTTCTTTAATCAGTAGTAAATCTTCAGTTCATCAGCATTTATTACACAGAGTCATAGTTAACAAATGATCTATGCAATATTATGATCATTATCGCCAAGAATTGAATTGCCTGCTATAGTGAAAGTGAAGATAGCTTTCTAAGATCATGACAGATGTTTGTGTAACTTCTCAGTGAACTTTGGCTCACTGTTGCTGCTACATGTGAAAGCATGTGAAAATATCACTTGTAATAATATTTTAGTTTATTTGTCATTCATCAGTATGAATGAAATCAAAATTGACAATGTTGATTTTGCTAATGCACATTGTTAGCTTTAAGGTGAACAGTTAATCCTTTAAAAAGCAGTTTGTTTTGGTAATCTTTAATCAAAATCTGACCATCTGCTTCCACTCTTGAACATCAGCTCCATCTCCTCTGATGATGTCAGTTTAACTAATTGGGTGAAATATGTGTAGCCAACAGTTAATTTGCTTTGAGTGAAAGATGAGATGAGTAACTCAAAAATAAACTCTGCACCTTACTCGATATTCCATGTTATATGGTAAAAGACACTATACTGGAAATAAAGTCTACAGCAATTGCGGTTCACACACACTGACAGCCCATTCACACGGAGCGTCAGCTCTTCCTATTCACTTTGAATGGGTGACGTCAGGCGTTGCCGAACTGCATTGTAGATCCGTTGCTCGCTGCAGAAGTTGGGAATTTCACCAATGGAGGCATCAGCCAATCAGATCGCTTTATGCAAATGCACCAGCTCAGACAGTAGTCGATTGCGGTCTAATTTCATTGACTGACATTGCTATGACAATCGTGTCAGCCCCAACTTCAGACACGCTCTCTATCAAGCGTTGACGCTGAAGCCCCGTGTGAATCAGGCATTAAAGCTTTTACTCCACATTTACGTTATAACGTCAGTCAAATGTAACTGAACTGAGCAAATGACACTTAATAACAATTGTCATAAGCATGCATCAAATCTCGTTCTCATTCATGACTTTTGTCATGTTATGGTTAGAAAAGTTTCATGAGTCTTATGAACACTCTTCAAGTAAAGTATTTCCAGCCACTTAATATAAAGTGGAATCACTTTATCATTTCTTACAAAATACAGGCTTATTTTAGTGTCATTCTGATTCGTTCTACTAGACTTCATCACAGTCACAAAAACTATTTCCACACTCAAAACTAGAGATGTGCATATCGATATATCGTTACTCGGAAGCTTTTAATTTGGTATCGATATTTTTTAAAAAGTAATCATTTCTGCATAGCTAAATGTTTTAGCGTTGTGTACAGGACTGTCAGTGACGCTCTGTGTAAGACCTTAACTGATCAATCTGCAGCGGAACTTGACGTGAGCGATCATGAGTCTTTCAGATAACTTACTTAACACACGCAAGTTGCACACTTCTGCATTACAGAAGGGCACGATGGCAGAGAGGAAATGTAGCGTGGTATGGTGCTACTTCTCATCAGCACGATGCAATATTTGTGACAAGAAAATCGTACACGGCAACAACACAAGCAGCCGTTATAAACACAGACAACACATCCTGAAACATAAAGAAGCGGAACAAACAAAAACAAGCTGCCCAGTGTTCCTCTGCTCAGTCTCCCTCTGTCCGACAAGAGACATTACAGGAGAGTTTTAAAGGAGCCAAACACTTACCCTTAACAGTTAACCTATTAAATGTACTCTCTTTCTCTCTCTCCCCCCCTCTCGTTACCATTAGGTGAATAAAAATAAATATAACGTGTGTGTGTGTGTGTGTGTGTGTGTGTGTGTGTATGCACTGTGATCTATACAATATGGATATGTGTGTGTGCAGTGTGTGTATATACAGTGTGTGTGTGTGTGCAGTATGCAATATGTGTGTGTGTGTACAGTTGAAGTCAAAATTATAAGACCCTCTTTGATTTATTTATTTTTTATTTTTTCAAATATTTCCCAAATGATGTTTAAGAGCAAGGACATTTTCACAGTATGTCTGATATATCTTTACATAAATTATCTTTTTTAAATTTAACATTATTTAACATTATTTAACATTATTTTGAAAAATCACATTTCAAATAATAAGTGGTATCGGTATTGATATTGTAAAAAATTGTAACAAAAGGTATCAGTATGGTATCGCATTCAAAAATTGTGGTATCACCCATCCCTACTCAACATGTTTTCATTTATTTTATTTTTTTTTATGTTTTTGCTTTTGAGTGACATCCAGTGACACAAAAAAATCACCCATTTTAATTGTCGATAATAAATATTGCACATCCCTTTTTTATGCAAAATATACAGTTGAAGTCAGAATTATTAGCCCCCCTGAGTTATTAGCCCCCTATTGATTTTTTTCCCCCTAATTTTTGTTTAAAGGAGAGCAGATTTTTTTAACACATTTCTAAACATAATAGTTTTAATAACTCCTTTCTAATAACTGATTTGTTTCATCTTTGCCATGATGACAGTAAATAATATTTTACTAGATATTTTTCAAGACACTTCTATACAGCTTAGTGACATTTAAAGGCTTAACTAGGTTAAAAAAATAAATAAAAAAACTGCTTTTATTCTAGCCAAAATAAAACAAATAATACTTTCTCTAGAAGAAAAAGTATTATAGCAAATACTGTGAAAAATTCCTTGCTCTGTTAAACATCATTTGGGAAATAATTGAAAAGAAAAAAAAAATCACAGGATAAATATTAAAATAATAAAAAATATAAAAAACAATTATTATTGAAAATTACAAAAAAATTATTAAAAATTACAAAATCGAGTGATATAAAAAATCTAATAATTTTGACTTCAACTGTATATCCAGCACACAACATGTAATGCAAAACAAACAAATGTGGTTCTGCTTCATAGTTTTGAACAGGCTCTAAGTGTCTGTTTTCGCTCTCTGTGGTCTCCTCTTTGACCCGTTGGCGTCTGCAGGTGATCGTGAATCTGAGCAGGGCGGTTGACAGGCAGAGACAGAAGCTGGAGCTGATGAGGAGCTTCACCCAGTGGAGGATGCGCCAGTCTGCTGCCAGAGAGGAGGTGAGACAGGGCAGCTCTGACTGACAGCTCACACACATGCACAGGGCAGATGCTTTCACACACTGCTGTTTACTCATGTCAGATTGATAGTTCAGACAGGCCTCTGTTTAGTATTCATTTTCTCTTCTTGAAGAAATTACAAGCTGACTGTCTGCATTTAAAGATGTACAAAGCACTTTATTTCTGTACTGTTGCTAATTCTACTGACTGACACATTCGGCATGAATGGAAGCATTTTAGTTAAAATATAGTTTAACTATATTTACATTAAGGCGACACGGTGGTGCAGTGGGTAGCACGTTTGCCTCACAGCAAGAAGGTCGCATGTTCTCCCCGTGTTTGCGTGGGTTTCCTCCGGGTGCTCCGGTTTCCCCCACAGTGCAAAGACATGTGGTATAGGTGAATTGGGCAAGCTAAAATTGACCGTAGTGTGTGTGAGTGTGTATGGATTTCCCAGTGATTGGTTGCAGCTGGAAGGACATCCACTGTGTAAAACAAATGCTGGATAAGTTGGCGGTTCATTCTTCTGTGGCGACCCGAGATTAATAAAGGGACTAAGCCAAAAAGAAAATAAATTAATTTATATATTTACATTATTGCTTTCTTTGTACCCGAAGGTGAATGATAATACATATATGTAAATTATTGATCCTTTGAATAAGAAAAATAAAATGTTTCAGGATATTTTACAAGCAACGATTATATTATGAAAATCCTGTGATTTGTTTACACTTCCTTCACTTTTCACAAACCTGTTTAAGTTTATTTTTTCAGTTCGCCATCAAGTGGTTCCAATCCAAACAGTTTGTGTGTGTGTCTGTGTTGAACACAAAAGTATGGTGGCCGAAAGCACAACGGGAATGTTTCAAGATGACCCTAAAACATGGTGGACCCGGCTCTTTAGGTTATGGTTATTTAGGCTAATAAATACTAAAGACACGGGAATCGGGATATTAAAATAAACAACTAAAAACTCACTTTTTAAAGATCACCTACAACTTTACTGAGCATTAGTCACAGCACAGCAGTGTCCGTCACATTTTTGAGTTCCCTTGAAACATTTCCGTTGTGTTCCATTCTTTTTGCGAGTTTTGTGAGAAAATGCAGCACGTTTTCGATAATTGTTTTCGTTGTGAGAAAATGCAACGCTTTTTATTAATTTGTTTGTATTGTGTGATAAATGCAGCATGTTTTTTTATGTGTATGCATTGTGAGGATTTGTAGCACATGTGCTGTCAAACGGATGAAGGTCTGTCAAGCTCTCTCGGCCACCGTACAAAAGAACATATTTTGAAAAATATAATGGAAAACTGCAACAACTGACTTCCATAGTATTTGTTATGGAAGTCAAGTCTAACATTCTTCAAAATATCTTCTTTTGTGTTCAACACACACACACACACACACACACACACACACACACACACACACACACAAAAACTCAAATGTTTGGAACCACTTGATGGTGAGTAAATAGTATGTACATTTTCATTTTTGAGTAAAATATTCCCTTAAATTTTTACATGTTTTGTAAAAAAATTTTTCTTGCTTGACGCCAATTACATTAGATAAAATTATGGTTCAGATGATGATAAAATAAATACAAAAAGCTATAGGAATTCCTAAATAAATATATACAGTTGAAGTCAGAATTATTAGCCCCCCCTGTTTATTTTTTTTCCTGTTTTCTGTTTAACGGAGAGCAGATTTTTTTCAACACATTTCTAAACATAATAGTTTTAATAACTCATTTATAATAACTGATTTATTTGATCTTTGCCATGATGACCGTAAATAATATTTGACTAGATGTTTTTCAAGACACTTCTATACTAGAGGTGTGAACCTACACGGGTCTCACGGTTCGGTTCGGTTACGATAATCATGCCATCGATTCGGTTCAATTCGATATCTCGGTGCATCACGGTGCATTGACGATTCTTTCCATACACAGTTTTATATTTTCTTCACAGCACAGCAATTATTGTATTAAAATGTATAAATATATTTATATACTATTTGTAAAACAATTTTGTCCTTTAATACCAACAGTCAGAATAAAGGTAAAGTTGGTTTTATTTTCACACATTCGTTCATTTAGAAGTCTCTATATTGTTTATCATGTTACTTTGAATATTCAATTGGAATTAGCAAACAAGTAACAAACAACACCAACACTATCTAATTGACTGTGAACAATGTTGTACTTTGATAGTCATTGGCTGCTAATATGATTTCCCTATTTAGAGTTTGCAAATAATACTTTTCTGAAATTATATTATTAAGGAGAAAGTCTGAATATCCCAATATAAAACCAACTTTACCTCTATCTTCAGATATATAAACTGTACCTTTAAGCAACACGAGCATTTATAGCAAATAAACAAATATAAATATCCTGCTCGCTTTCTGAGCCTTGTCTACCAACTACCAAGTTCTTTCTTACACCCCTTTGATTGGTCACGCGCTCAACAGAAAGGGCTGCGATTGGCTCTTATACACGCTGGTGCTCTTCACAGCTGCACTCATGGGCCACAGTGAGCATACCTGCCAACATTTGGTTCGTAAATTCCGGGAGTAAATTACGTCATACGCTAATTTGCATATTACTGACGTCGCGTTCTACCATTTCTGTTTGTTTAACAGCCTATGGTAAATAAATGGGGTATTTTATATTCGCACTATGCTTTATGTAAGCTTGTCAATTTAACTAAATGTATTGCTGTTTGAATACAGTATATCATTATAGATGAGTAGGGAATTTGCAGTAATCTCTCAGACGTAATATACTCAGACAAGTTCTGAAACTCTCCCTTAAAACATCTCTGATTGTGCAACAAGAATAAACGGTCAAATTAAATTGTTAGATAAAGGAGAAGCAGATCGGGTTGACTGTACAAGGGAAATACCTTCAAACTGCCACCTGTTCTAAATCATTTGCCGTCGGTACGCAGAGAGGTGCTCTGCTCTCAGGCTGCAGGGGAGGCTCGTTGAGAAGGGTAGGGACGGTACAGTAATGGACGAATGACAGTCTATAAAAATCTCCAGTAACACACAAAAAAGTCGCTAGATTTGTCGCTAGTCGCTTTTTTGAAAATTTGTCGCAAAGTTGGCAACACTGGCGCAAACTGAAGAGCGGGGAGCGGGAGGAGTGACAGGTTTAGGGAGATGGGGGCGCGCGAACTGTAGCGCGCGCACTGTTGCCAACTATTTTCAACGAAAAGGCGCTAAGCTCTGCCCGAAAACTCGCTAAAAGTCGCTAGATTACGTCATACGCTAATTTGCATATTACTGACGTCATCACGTTCTACCGTTTCTGTTTATTTAACAGCCTATGGTCAATAAAGGGGTATTTATATTTAGACTACGCTTTATGTAACGTTATGCATGTCAACTTAACTAAATTTATTGCTGTTTGAATACAGTATATCAGATGTGTAGTGAATTTGCAGTAATCTCTCAGACGTAATAAACTCAGACAAGTTCTGAAACTCACTTAAAATATCTGTGATTGTGAACAAGAAAAGAATAAACGGTCAAAATAAATTGTTAAAATAAAGGAGAAGCAGATCGGTTTGACTGTACAAGGGAAATACCTTCACACTGCCGGTGCTAATTCATTTGGCGTCGGTACGCAGAAGAGTGATCTGCTGTCAGGCTGCAGGTGGGAGAGAGACTGCTTTACGAGAACTAGGTAGCCTGTCAGTGCTCTGAGGCAGGGGAGGGGCATCACCCGCAGCTCGTTGAGAAGAGTAGGGACGGTACAGTAATGGACAAATAACAGTCTATAAACATCTCCAGTAACAAACAAAAAAGTCGCTAGATTTGTCGCTAGTCGCTTCTTTGAAAATTTGTCGCTAGGGGGGTCTGAAAAGTCGCTAAATCTAGCGACAAAGTCGCTAAGTTGGCAACACTGAGCGCGCGACCGTCACCGGAAGAGCACAAGCGCCAAGTTTCAGCCCGGACTGTACCAAAATGCTGAGGAGCGGGGGGCGGGGGGAATTCCGGGAGTTTATCGGGAGACAGACCAATACGGGAGACGGGTCTGAAATACGGGAGACTCCCGGGAAAAACGGGAGTGTTGGCAGGTATGACAGTGAGAGAGAAATGGAGTTTACTTTCATTCTCTTAATCGCCGTGAAATAGGGGCTTTTGCTGTAAGTGTCACTGAAACAGAGTCCAGCAAACACACGCAGTGAAATTGTGCACAGTTTCAGAGTTTTTACGTAGTTAGAGCATTGTACTCGCGCTCGCCGCTCGCCTCCCTCGCCATAGTAAGCTACCGCGGCATAGCGCATGTGAGATAAATGACGTCAGTACATAATAACCGGTTATGATTATTACTGAACCGATACCGAATTGTCCGCGTCTGCATCGTGGTGCACCGAAGAAACGATTAATTTTGACACCCCTATTCTATACAGCTTAAAGTGACATTTAAAGGCTTAACTAGGTTAATTAGGTTAACTAGGCAGGTTAGGGTAATTAGGCAAGTTATTGTATAACGATGGTTTGCTCTGTAGACTATAGAAAAAATTATAATAATTTAATAATTAAAATTAGCTTTTATTCTAGCCAAAATAAAACAAATAAGAATTTCTCCTGAAAACAAAAAAAGAAAATCAGACATACTGTGAAAATGTCCTTGCTCTGTTAAACATAATTTGGGAAATATAAAAAAAAAAAAAAAAAAATTCAAAGGGGGGCTAATAATTCTGACTATATAGATATGACAGAATACTGACTAGAAATATATATGACAGAAATGATAGAATTCCAGAAAAGTAAAAAAATAGAAACTTTTATTTGGCAAGGATGCATTAAACTTATCAAAAAATAACCATATCCAAATGTGTAATGTTTGAAATAAATACTGCTGTTTGGCAAAGAGTTCTGAAGAAATTATCACAATTGTTCACACAAATATTAAGCAACACAACTGTCACAATTGTATTTTTGTTTTGCCTTGAAAAAAAATCCTATAATTCTAAAATAAAATAAAAACATAGCGTCTTAATAGACGTGTTTGTGTTGTAGACTCAGGGCAGCAGACTGGCCGAGCAGCACTATCATATGCAGCTCAAGAGGAAGGTGTGGTCAGGCTGGCACTCGCTCATCCAGAACAGGTGGCGAGAGCGTGTGGAGAAAGCATGTTGTGCCAGAGCAGAGGACGTCTGCATGCAGCTCTCTACAGACTACGAGGCCAAGATGGCACAGGTAATTGCCATGCCATCCAAATTCACTGAACGTGCATTATTTTTACTCCATGTTTAAAGATCCCGTGAAGTGCTTTGAAATGTACATTTTTTTTATTCTCTGTTTGACATAATCTCAACTGAAAAATGAAGAGAGAGTGGGCCATATGTAGCTCCTCCCCTTTTAAAAAATTGGCCAATAGCGTTTAGTGTTTCCCACATCTCTGTCAGTGAGAGTGGTTGAGATCAAGCGCATCAAATAGGAAGCGTCTTGAGGGGGGCGGGGCATGTCAGATACTAGAGAGCATTTGATTGGTCAAGATTTAATGTGAAACCAAAGTATGAGGTGATGTGAAAAAAAATGTTGATACATTTAGGCGGAAGTGACAAACTGCAAGCTTCGGATGTTTAGATCAGTTTTATCTTTTATAAACGCAAATGTTGTCACTGTTTTGGAGCACACTAGCTTATAGATATCCTTAAAACTAACAGACTGTAACTATCATCTAAAAAACTTTATTTTGATTTCACGTTAGTGGATGTGGACTTAATGAGAACATTTTGTGTTTGTGCTTGTCAGCATGTAGAGGAGCTCAAGAAAGCTCAAGCTGAGATCCACAGGCTGCACATGGAGCGCGAGCGTTATGAGGACTCTATGAAGAAAGCTTTCATGCGTGGTGTTTGTGCGCTCAACATCGAGGCCCTTAGCATGTTTAATACCGGAGAAACAACTAGATTGGATCGGGGTAAGATAATGGAGAGACTCAGCTCCGTTAAAGTGTTAATAATTACAGTTATGAGGGCACTGTGTACCAGTATGACATGACTGTTTGCTTGATCATTGAAATGTAGGTTGTGATAAACATTTAGATTCTTCTTTCTTTCACTCATGGACTTTTACTAAAAGGAGAAGTTCCCCCAAAATGTCACTATTGCAACAGAAAAGTGTTAAACATATGCTTTTGGAATGCCCTATTTTTAATGCTATCAGACAAGATTTTTGTTTATCTGGGGAGACTTTAAAGGAAATATTTTAAATGTAAATCCTTTAAGAGTGGTCTTTTTTTTTATTTATTTATTTTTTATTAAAAGTAAACGTTAAAAACAGCTTTAAATTTAAATTTTATGTATTATTTATTGCTGTTGATGTATTTTCATTGTTATAATTTCCTCTTCTTTTTATTATTATTATTATTATTATTAATATTATAATTATTATTATTATTATTATAGAAAAGTTATATTTATAAAATGATCAAAATTTGATCTGGTTTTGCGACAAAAAATAGGCAGAGAAACATATACAGTGCATCCGGAAAGTATTCATAGTGCTTCATTTTTTTTACGTTACAGCCTTATTCCAAAATTGATTAAATTCATTTATTTCCTCAAAATTCTACACACAATACTCCATAATGACAATGTGAAAAAAGAGTTTTTGAAATTGTTGCAAATTTATTAAAAATAAAAAAGCTGAAAAAATCACATGTACAGAAGTGTTCACAGCCTTTGCCGTGAAGCTTTATATTGAGCTCAGGTACATTCTGATGCCACAAGCTTGGCACACCTGTATTTGGGAATTTGCCCATTCCTCTTTGCAGTACCTCTCAAGCTCTATCAGGTTGGATGGGAAGCGACTGTGTACAGCATTTTCAGATATCTCCAGAGATGTTCAATAGGATTTAGGTCTGGGCTCTGGCTTGGCCACTCAAGGACATTCACAGAGTTGTTGTGAAGCCACTCCATTGATATTTTGGTGGTGTGCTTTGGGTCATTGTCCTGCTGGAAGATGAACCGTCGCCCCAGTCTGAGGTTAAGAGCACTCTGAAGCAGGTTTTCATTCAGGATGTCTCTGTACATTGCTGCATTTATCTTTGCCTCTATCCTGACTAGTCTTCCAGTTCCTGCTGCTGAAAAACATCCCCACAGCATGACGCTGCCACCAACATGTTTCACTGTAAGAATGGCATGTGCCTGGTTTTCTCCAAACGTAACGCCTGGCATTCACTCCAAAGAGTTCAATTTAAGCCTCATCAGACCAGAGAATTTTGTTTCTTATGGTCTGAGAGTCCTTCAAATGCCTTTTGGCAAATTCCAGACGGTGAGTGGTTTCCGTCTGGCCACTCTACCGTACAGGCCTGATTGGTGGATTGCTGCACAGATGGTTGTCCTTCTGTAAGGTTCTCCTCTCTCCACAGAAGAACGCTGGAGCTCAGACAGAGTGACCATCGGGTTATTGATCACCTCCCTGACTAGGCCCTTCTCCCCCGATCACTCAGCTTAGATGGCCAGCCAGCTCTAGGAAGAGTCCTGATGGTTCCAAACATCTTCCACTTATGGTTGATGGAGACCACTGTGCTCATTGGAACTTTCAGAGCAGCAGAAATTTTTCTGTAACCTTACCCCGCCTTGTGCCTCTAGACCACATGTGTCAAAGCCAGTTCCTGAAGGGCCGGAGCTCTGCACAGTTTAGTTGCAACCCCAATTAAACACACCTGATCAAACTAATTGAGTGCTTTAGGCTTGTTTGATACCTACAGATAGGTGTGTTGAAGCAGGGCTGGAACTAAACTCTGCAGGGCTCCGGCCCTCCAGGAATTGACTTTGACACCCCTGCTCTAGACAATCTTGTCTTGGAGGTCAACAGACATTTCCTTTGTCTTCATGCTTGGTTTGTGCTTTGACATGCACTGTCAACTCTGGGAACTTATATAGACAGGTGTATGCCTTTTCAAATCATGTCCAATTAACTAAATTTACCACAGGTGAACTTCAATTAAGCTGCTGAAACATCTCAAGAATGATCAGGGGAAACAGAATGTACCTGATCTCAATATAGAGCTTCACGGCAAAGGCTGTGAAAACTTATGTACATGTGAGTTTTCAGCTTTTTTATTTTTAATAAATTTGCAACAATTTCAAAAAATCTTGTCATTATGGAGTATTGTGTGTAGAATTTTGAGGAAATAAATTAATGTAATCCATTTTGGAATAAGGCTGTAACACATACAAATGTGAAAACTGTGAAAACCACTATGAATACTTTCCGGATGAACTGTATGGCAGTAAATTCAAAACTCTCTTTATGAATTTTCTATGCATTAGTGTTAAAACTGAATTTGACAAAAGGCCACTTAAATAATTAAATACACCTTAGGCATGTCATTTTCTATGCCAACTAATTCTGTTTCAGTAACAGTTTTCTAGCCTTTGGGTTTGCTAATCAAAAGTTTCATATTCCTGCTTCATAATCGACATTTTTTACCTTCGGTTTTACCATGTGTAGCTCATACAATATAAATGATGATATAGAGAAAAGCTAAGACAGCTGTTGAATTTAAAAGTGAAGTGTATATTTTTTAGCACTGAAACATAACATGTACTTTGTCTAGTTAAAAAGATAAGGGGGTTATTGCTCATTTTATTTATTTATTTATTTTTAAATTCAGCTGAGCTTTGCATCTAAAATTCTGTCATCTTAACAAGAATACACATGACTGGGAATTTTGTGAGGGTAGAAAGATTTCCTCACTCCGGTTTCACGAAGGAGTTGTTTCTGTGTTAGCTGTTATCTATTGTTTCACTCTTTGTGAAATCAGTGAATCATTTTCCCTGTGAAATTGTACTGATGTGACCAAAACACCAATCATTCTAAAATGACTGTTGCAGGAAATCTGCCATAGAAAAAATAAATAAATAAATATTAAGCTTTTAAAAAGATTTGACCTTAATATCGGAGTTATTCACGTACATTAAGAAACATGTTTTCAAATATATATTTTTTACAGTCATTTCAAAATACACAAAAAGAACGGCCAATTAAAAAGAATGCATATAAGCAAATATATATCCTTTGGAAATACTGATTTGGCCATTTTTACATTTACTTTTTTCAAAAAATAATAGTATATTTTTTTTATATTAATTAAAAATAGATCAGAATTATTTTCCAACAAAATGCATTCATTTGTAACACTGGAAGGAAATCTGAATTTAAACATTAAAAGCCTGCAAAAAAACTTATCTAGAATTTAATTTGTCACTTAGCCTGCATTTTATGGAAACATAGAGTTTTTATGAACAAACCTCTGACAGCGACTCCTCCCCTTCCTATCTGCCAATCACTGTGTGCATATCTGGTGATCATGCTGACATCATCGTCGGCAACGAGGTCAACCCGGCTCTTACTTTTAGCTTAAAACTTCTCTATAATCATGAACAGCTTTTACGAGATTTAGGAGGACTCTTTGTTGTAAGGCAAAATGTTTTGTGAATATGGGCACATAGATATTAAAGAAATAATCTCAAAAACTCAAACCTAACCCAGTATCATCAATCATTTTTGTGTTTGTGTGTAGATGGTCCTCCTCAAAGGGACGAGCCAAGCACCAGCTCAACAACCAATCCTCCTCCACGAAATGCCTCATCTACTCGACTCAGTCCAATTGTCATGGAGAGTCCAATACTGGGCCCCTCCCATAGCAATACAGAGGACGTAGAGCCGGTAAGAATGGCGAGAAACACAATCTAAAACAGGGGTCTCAAACTCAAATTGGCAGGGGGGCCATATCAGTGACTCACAATTCATAGGAGGGCCGTTTTACATTCAAGCGCAAAAAAAAGTGGAAACCTGATGTAATTGATGCACTCAGACATTCTCCCCCAGAGTATCAAAGATCCTTCTTTCTGATTCTTGTTGTACATATTGAAGGGGTAGTTTAAATTGCTTTGAAAATACTACAATTTAATAATAGGCATAATAATAATGAGTATTATGTCCCAATCAATTGTTGCTTAACCAAAAGTTTAACAGATTGCGTAATACAACAGAAGCAGGTTGGGTAACTTTAGTGACTTTACTGGCAATTGTTCTTTCAATATCTTTCCTTTTTGTAAAACTACAACAAAGAGGGGGAAAATATGTACATATTCACATTTACTTTAACATGTTCAATTCAGCCAGCAGTAAAGTTTTACTAATGCACATTTTTTATACAAATCTTAATATGCATATTAGGAAAATCTATTAATGAGACCATTTGAATCGAATATTAGCAAAATTATCATATTAACCCCACCAGCATAACATGTAAGCCATGAAGAAGTGTTTGTACAACAAAATACAGGTGGTATAAAACAGGTTATAATCAAACGACCCTTGAATATTTACAACAATAGAGCTTTAGTAAAAATAGAGCACTTACGGACATCCATTTCAACGTTTAAATCAGCCCCAGAAATAATCTGCATATGCATTACTTTCGACCGCACACTGAGAGAAACCGAAAGTAACCCGAATATATAGTACAACACTTTAAATGTCCAGTAGGTGGCAGGTCAAAACCACAAGTGGCTATATGTGACTGCACAATAATAGCTATGTTTTCTTCCAAAAATGCGAATTGACTTTATGCGCAAAACTGGATAATCGCATAAAAGACATGCGAATAAAGCTGCGTTTCCATCCAATGAGTCAAAGCGAACAAAATCGTCACTTCCTGACTAACTGGCGCCAAATATCAACATTAAAAACGGAATTTGCTGCAGTATGAGAAGCTGCGTCAATCTTTTCTTTATTTAATAAATGACTTGCACCTCAGAAGGCAATCCTGACACGCAGTGAACGCGCAATGGCGTTTGAAGGCGTGAGATGCGAAGCACAGATGCTCTTGATTTTGGAGATAATTTATAATATAATAACACTAATACTGAAATGGTAAAAGCGTTTTAGAATGACCAAAACAACATTTCCGATGTTCTACAGTGTGTTCAGCCTTCTGGTTCATAAATTCGCACATATTTTTATCATCACATGATCTCTTATAACAGAATCACATGACCTTTTTATTAATGCGCATACTGGAATTTGTGCGGTAAAAGTGTTTCCATTGCAGTTTAAGCACATCTTCTCTTATCGAATAAAAAGTTTGTCCTACTCAGTTATGCGCATATGTTTTTTATACGCATTTTCAAAATTTATGCACATCTTGGCATTTCCATCAATCGTTTTTTTTATGCGCATAAGCAAAATGTGCATAAAATAGGTAGATAGAAACGTAGCTAATGATAGTGATTCAAAAATATATGTTTTGGTGGGCCGAATAAAGTTGCTGGTCGGAGGGAGGAAGAGGGAGGCCCGCAAATGGCCCAGCAGTTTGAGACCCCTGATCTAAAACATTGCTTCATCCTAACAGACATGTTTAAAATATTCATGTGAAATGAACCTTAGTGCATGTGTAAGTAAAAGTGTAATAAAATCTTTCTTATCGTTGATAATTGCTGGGATCAGATAATGCCAAATAGGACCAATCAGAATCACAAACAAGTTCTTACTCTCAATTGAAAATCTTTTATATTGTTCATCCTGCAAGAGACCATTTTCTTTTTACAAAATGTTTTTTTATTATTAAATTGTGCTGGTTTATGTTACCTGAAGGTATTTTTACACTTGAACAACTGTAATTAACTCTGGGTCATTATATACATGGGTAAAACTAATCCTTGGTTATTTTGCTTCATATTGTACACAGTTTATCCACAGTATTGATGGATATAGGATGGCATTTCACATTGTACATTCCTAAATCCTGGCTTATTGGCTTTATTTGAATATCTGTTGTGATGTTAATTGGACAAATGAAGATGATCTGTTTACAAAAAGGGTCATATTAGGCATATATGTTGCCAACGGCAATTAAGTTTTTCTTAAATGGACTTTTCACACTATAAAGGAAGGAATGAAATGGTCTTCCTTTCCTCTTTTCTGTCATTTTTCCCCTCAAATGCTGAAACAACTTAATTTACAATCTGCAGCTTTTCTGTAAGCTTATATAGCTTTATAATGAATATGAGGCACGTGATTGGCTGTTCTTTGCTAAGTGTGCAGCTGTAACATTCTAGCACCATTATTTCACACTCTACATGTCTGGTCAGTTATTACTGCAAAAAGAAGTGGGTAAACAGCGCTACTAATCTAGACTACATAAACACTAATCTGGATAAGTTTGAAAATGCTGTTTTCATCTAAAAGTGCTCATTTACAGTCAATTTCCAAAAGTTGATTATCCACACTGAAATGACTGAAACTTAAACCGCTGTTTTAGTGTGGCTAGAAGGCCAAAACTGAGAGAAAAGTGTCAAATCTGGGGTTAAAAGCAGGATTCAGAATGAGTAACCCAGGGTTAAGTTAAATTAACTTAATGTTAAAAGTCCTAAAGAAAATGACATTTCTCTGCTACCACTTTCGAAGATCCTGAATGAATTTACTTTACAAACTTTAAAAACTGAAACGACTCCCAAATGACAACGATAGAAGCAATAGTACAATAAAAGACCAAAACTACCTAAATAATTGGACCCTTTTCACATTTCTGGATTTTAAGTCTTCATATTTGGGTAAAATTAGAGTGCAGTGAACGGGAAAGTACAACAAATAATAATTTTGTACAATCCCGTTTGCTCAAGTAATGAAATAAAAACTCAATGTAATGTTCCCGCATTAAACACTGTATTCGAAACACCTTGCATAAGTGGGTTTTTTTTTAGTAATTTGATGCAGAGATGATGTAATACAAAGTATAAAAGTCTTGTGAAAATGGTCCATAAGGTAAATCTGTTATTTATTTATTAAATATCTCTTTTTTTAGTATTACAGTTTCCGCACAATGGAAAGCACTGCAAATATTTTACTAATTTATTTTTAGTAATGCATCTTTTTTTCAGGAACAGTTTTTCTCTCAGCCCAACTCAAGCACAGGCCCGAGAGCAGAAACTCTTGTGTCAACCACAGTCATGAACTCTACCGGTCCACCAGGGGGCAGTATACACCCCTTTAGACAGGTACTATGTCTGCAACCACGTGTATGAATATTTGAAATCAGCCTGTTGTACTCCTGTTTTTATGCTGCTTTAAAAGCTGTGTCTTTCTTCAGGCGAACACACGGATAGTAACAGCAGGCAAACAGAAAGCCAGCAAGACAGTCACCGCTCGTCTGACCGGAAGGGCCGATCACCGGATGAGTCGCCCACCTGCAGCCATGCATGTCATGGGTGTCGCTCCACCCATGAGTTCAGTCGTTGTAGAAAGACACCACCCCGTCACTCAGGTATCAATGAGCAAATGCTGCTGAGTGCACTCTATAACTGTTTCCATCCACCTGTTTTATGTGCATTTTATAATATCAAGATGTATATACATTTTGAAATGTGCAGTTTTCTGTGCACAACTGAATCGGATAAACTTTATTCAATAAGAAAAAATGTGCATAAACTATGATGGTAAAACATTTATTGAATAAATTCTAGCATGTGCATCAAAAAAGTAGTGGTTTGTTTAACATGTAGTAACAAAAAGTCCAAAAGAGCGGTCTCTCGCCTACAAAATCTTCATTTTGAGGCACAAGTAGTTGATTAACTTCAACCACATCAAATTCCATTTTTCTTTTTGAAATTTACCGCCAGTTTGTTAGGATTTTGTTCTGTTTGACTCATTGGAGGAAAATGATGCTTTATGTGCAAATTTATATGCAATATTCTAGTTTTGCGCATAAATCCCAGACTGTGGGATTTCAGCCACGATTTGGTCGTCTGAGACAAATTTGGAAAATCCTAAAAGCATCTTGAAATCTTAACTAACATCTGTGATCTTTGATTGTGGGTTTGGCATGTTCAGCAACAGCTGCTTAATGGCCGTTGCGATTAGATTTTCCCTCCGATGAAGTTCTGGCAGTGTCAGAAGATTTCAGACACTTTCCTGCAGTATAAAAACAGCTGCGAAGAGCGTCAAACCCAAGAACCAATAGGAGTGCAGAACCTCAAATCACTATGGGGAAATGTCAAAACTTTTTTTTTTTTTACTTTTTAGTTGTATTATTGAGGCACGCTGTGTGCTAAACATATTATTTATTGCTGTGAGGAATCATTTCAACGCAGTATAGTGAAATATGAATGGATGACGTCGAACTCCAGGTGAGTTTTCTTTAGTGTTTGGTGCGTCTTTGTTGTCGTTCAGTCTGACATTATTGTTAAGTTGTGACAATGGTTGATGTGTATGTAGGACATGGAAAGGAAAGTAAGGGACTTTTATAATATGTAAAAAGGTCACTTTCGAGGTGAGCGGGAGTTAATGTTTTGTTTGTGAACGATCATGGTAGTCATGCAAAAAAATGAGATGAGTTGAGCCAAAAAAATAAAAATCACGGTGTGAGCTAGGCTTAAGTCTAATTTGCATATTTGGGTGGAAACATAAGTACTGGTGCTCATAGTTTTTTCTTTTTTTTCCCCCATATACAGCTCACTGTCGGTCAAGCAACAGCAGCTAAATTCCCTCGCTCTGCTCTTCAGAGTCAGACAGTTTCCAGCAGCAAGATCTCCTCCAGCCAGACCAGAGGAACCTCCTCCAGCTTTCACCTTCACTCCATCAAAGTAGTGGACTAACACGCGCGCGCACACACACACACAAGTTTATCTTTCAGGTCTTGAATCTGGATGCTGTCATTCCACAGTATTTGATTTGCTATTCTAATTTTTCAGGTTTAGAGGTTTTTAATTAGGTTAATACATTTTAGTGCAACATTTTATTTATTAACATACCATAATTTTTTTTTATTCTTGAATTGCCAAAATGAACAGTTTTAATTGAAGAAATATTATTTATTACATGATGTGGATTATTTATTAAAGTGTTTGCATGAGGGTCACCTTAATGTTATAATGTTTTACAAAGCCATAATCAAAATCTGTGACAGGTTCCTGATTACTAGTTTCAGATCAGTTTTTTTATTTTGTAGCTTACCTTAATCCATATTTAGCAATAAATGTTTGCTGGATCTCCACGTGAGTCAGTTGAGAAATAAAGCACTGTTTTTAGTTCATGGCAGTCTTTTATTTCTCTGAAGCAGCTTGGATTCATGAAAGCGTGCATTTCCGTGTATCCATATTTGTTCCTTCCATTCTTATTTTTTCTGGGAAGAACACAAAGTATACTTTATTAAATTCTGATATTCAGACTGTCTGAAAAGCACACAAATATAATGCTTAAAAATCTCATGCCTATTTTGTTTTAAAGAGGTGCTATTATTTGATTTTTTTTTTTACATTCTTCTAATGCTAAATGTTGCTGTTGGTGTTGAAAAGCTAAAAGTCCACTCTGAAAGGGTTCATTCTCAATATAAGTAATCACTGTTTCAGTTGCACAGTGTCCTGCGTTGTCTTCCGGGAATGTCACAACATTACTAATTTAAGTAATTCTCAATAAAAGAAGTATATCGAAGGGGACAAGGCCTGGTTGAGTAATGTTGAAGAGAAGCCTTTCTTTCATATATTTAAAATACAAATAATACACATGAAAAATTTACACCAATTATTTAAATTCACAGGTATAACCATTATGTGAATGCTTTATTATTTATATATTTTAGTGTGTATGTCTGCACTTTTTTTTTGACATACCAGAACAGAATTTGCCTAATCACATGGGTATGACATGGGCATTACAAGGAGAAGGTGACATTTTTCAAAAGGCTTATAAATTACACAGAATGAGTTTTTTGAATAAGTAAAAATGCACAGTTTCCTGTGAGGGTTGGGCTTAGGGATAGGGTTGAGGTTTACAGTATAAATAACAATTGAAACCTATGAAATGTCCCCACAATTCACAAAAAAACAAAACAAACGTGCATATGTGTATTTTTGACAAAAGCTTGAATGTATTTGACAGTTGATGGAAAAGAGAACGTTTTATATTAAGTTTATGGCAGCTTTCTGTGCACTCAGAAAACCTTATATCAGGAGGTTAAACTGACATTTGTTTCCATCTTATCTGAGATGACACTTGTTTCCATGAAAAGAGCAAGATAAATTTTGAAAATATGCATAAAAAAACGCATGCGCACAACTGAGTAGGATAAACATTTTATCCAATCAGAAAAATGTGCATAAATAATGATGGAAACACCATCATTCCAGCATGGGCATAAAAAAAGTCATATGATTTTGTTTAACAGATTATGTAATAACAAAAATAGGAGCAACGGGACCGCATTAATGGACAAACCAGTGGACTGACCACATAGCACAACATCTGAAATGTTGTTTTGGTCATTTTAAAATCCCTTTGCCAAAGTCCATTACAAAAAGAAATATGGTGTTATTACCTCCCAGAACTTTCTTAAGCTGCAACTCATCCTAAAGAGTGGTCTTGGGGCTCCAAAAGCCTCCATTGTTGTATTTCATCTTCTCAGACGTGAGTAATTTATAAGAAAAGGGCTCACAGTGGCTTCTCTTAACCAGCAAATTATTATTTTTTTTTTTTTGTAATATTTGGCACCAGTTTATCAGGACATGAAAATTTGGTTCTTTTCCTCATTGGATGGAAACGGTGTTTAAATTTGCAAAGCATAGCTAATGAATACAGATGTTATACAGATGTATCCAAGACATGAGTTGTATAGGCATGCGTGTTAAAAGAAGGCATTTTTGATTCCACTCAAATGCACACTTACAGCATGGTAAATATGTATAAAAAAAGACTTTGCAATTAGAGTTAAATCTTCAAACACCTGAAACATCATGAAAAAGTGGTTCTTTCAGGGCATCCACAAACAAAGATCACCGCATACTGTAAAGACAACAGAAATGTGTAATAACATCCTACCAGCAACCTTTGTATTCCCAGAAGCAAGCAATCCCTCATACAGGCCTTTGGATGGGCTGCTCTCTTCTATCAGCATTCCATGAAGCCAGATTAACAGCATCCTGTTCCCATGCTCCTGGAAACTGTTTGGACCTAGATAGAAAACAGTACTAGCATTTTAAGGGGCCTCAAGAGTATCTGTAACATGTTTAATTATATTAGATTTATGTATACAGTTGAAGTCAGAATTATTAGCCCACCTGTTTATTTTTTTCCCCAATTTCTGTTTAACGGAGAGAATATTTTTTCAACACATTTCTAATCATTATAGTTTTAATAATTAATTTCTAATAACTGATTTATTTTATCTTTGCCATGATGACAGTAAATAATATTTGACTAGATATTTTTCAAGACACTTCTAATCAGCTTAAAGTGACATTTAAAGGCGTAACTAGGTTAATTAGGTTAACTAGGCAGGTTACGGTAATTAGGCAAGTTACTGTATAACAGTTGTTTGTTCTGTAGACTATTGAAAAACATATATAGCTTAAAAGGGCTAATAATTTTGGCCTTAAAATGGTTTTTAAAAAAATTAAAAACTGCTTTTATTCTAGCTGAAATAAAACAAATAAGACTGTCTCCAGAAGAAAAAATATTATCAAACATACTGTGAAAATTTCTTTGCTCTGTTAAACATCATTTGAGAAATATTTAAAAAAGAAAAAAAAAATCAAAGTGGGGCTAATAATTCTGACTTCAACTGTATATTTAGCTTAGAAATGAATATTATTATACATTAATAAATGTATATAACATTATAAATCAATTTACTGTCAGTTGGAATTAGTTCAGTACATGGTAATTAAAAGTAGCAAAAATAAATACAAAAATAATCCCCAAACATTTGCTTAAGTTTTTTTTTTTTTTTTGGATGAAATATGATTCTTTCATCAGTTATTAATCTAAAGGCATCTTTACACAGCCAATTTAAGTCGACATAAGCACTCTGCATACTTTTTTGTTAATTTACGCTGCTTCAGATTTGGTTTCTGTGCCACTATTGCTGTGTAAAGATGCTTTTAGGCTACATTTGCATCTGTTTTAATGTGTTCAAATCCATCTTTTAAGACTACATGTATTTGGATTGGCTAAAATGCATCTTAAGGGGATAGTATACACAAAAATGAAATTTGACTCTTTGACTTCTGTTCTTCCTACTATGGATGTCAATGGCTTCTGAAAAATGTATTTATTTAATTTCATTTTTGGGTGAACTGTCCCTTTATTAAACAGACAAGATTGTCTGTTGGTGCTGCTGAAATGCCTCTTTAAGTTTTATTTTGAGACTCTTTCGAGTAAAAAAAAAGCTCATACGAAATATCTGACCCAAAAGCATCTCTCTCTCTCTCTCTTTCTCTGACCTGTCCACTGCTCCTCAATGGCTGCCATCTGAGCATCTGTAAACTCCCAGAGCTCTGCCAGCTTCTTCCAGTCGTTGCGCTTGAGGTGTTTGTATGCGAGGTCCCACATTATATCACGCACCGGCTTCGTGTCAGGAGAGTGATCTAATTTAAACGTCAGCGGTGATTCGCTGTGAAGGCTCTCAATGGCATCTGTATTAGTCTGAAAGGGTAATCAAATAACAGCAAGCTCTGAGAAAGGCCAGATTTGCCAGGTACTGAAATTAGGTATACAGCACAGTGAATATTATTAGTCCATGTTCGCCGTTCGGAATAAACACTTTTGACATATGCAACCCTTGTGCGAATAAATATGCCATGATGACCTTTCTGAATGAAATTACACATGCTTTAATATTGCATTACACCTCCTGCACTGGGTTTAATAGGGAATGGCTGAGGATCAGCATTGAATCAGCACGTGACATTTAGTGGGAGGAAAATCTGCTCCCCACTTTTTTGATCCATCTTAAATTTATCATTTGTTTAACTTCTTTTAAACAGATATAAGTTTTTTCGATTTTAAAAAAGGGTAGTACCCAAAAATTGGAGTAACCAATTTCATTTTTTGTGTGTGACCTAGACAATGCTATCTCACGGCAATTCGTAACTTTTTGATTTAGTAGCTAATTCATATAAATTTGTATGATGTCATTCATACAATTTAGTACAATTTGCTTATCCCTCATCAACGGTTGGGTTTAGGGGTGGTGTTTGGTGCCATGCCTCCTTTTCAAAATGGGACATTTTCATATAACAAAACGTAAAATAGTACGTTTCCTCATGACATCAGGCCCTCTAGACCACAAAACCAGTCATAAGTTTATTTTTTTTAAAGCACCTGAATACATAATAGTAAATAAATAATAATAAAATATTAATAAGCTGAATAAGGTTTCAATTAATTCATATTTTTTTCTACAATAAGATAACATTTGGTCGAGATGCAATGGAATGGAAAATAGGGAATCTGAGGGTTCCACAAAATGAAAATACAGAAAAAATTGGGTTTAAAGTTAGTAAATGCACATTATTAAGAACAAAAAGTTTTGATATATTTACAGTAAAATAATTTACAAAACTATCTTCATGGAACATGAGGTTTACTTAATATCCCAATGACTTATGACATGAAAAAAAAAATCAATAATATTGCAGGGTTTTTGGAGGTTTAATCAAGTCAAATGTAAGACTTTTTAAAGACTCTTTAGACCATCATGAATTAAATTTTAGACTTATAGAGAGCTAAACACTAAGGATTTTTGCTAATGGCTCGGTTGTTTTTTTTTTTTTGCTTGCCACAACAGCAAAAATATCTAACTTAGTTATTTCTTAGCCACATAGTCTAATGTTAAGGTTTGTCGGTTTTTTGTCTGAATGGATTGAGTATACAGGAACTCCTATAGACTGATTTCACGCGGCCGCCATTATTCACAGCGAAATCGAGGCTGCGGTGGGAAGAAACCCGGAAGTATAGACTGAGTCACACAGGAATATTGTGCACCTGGCTGTATATCTTATCAGCGAAGAGAAAGTGACACAAATTTATGATTTCAGCGCCTTCCGAGTGACCCTAAGGTCCGTTCTGAATGAATAGTGAAAATAAAAAGGGATATTTGACCTAATTTCAGGCTAGGTTAAGGGAAATGGCACTACTTAGCTAACGTTTTCTTTCCCAAACACACATTTTAGATGCCATTCATCAAACTCAAGTTAATGAACTGATTCTTTCACTATATTAGACTTGACACGATACAAAATTTCCGTAATGAAATATAAAAAAACGCCAATTTCTCGTTAACATTTAAGACACTGTTCACGGAGTTCTCAAACAGCGCTGATTGGCCATTGTGTTCACGTGCTCACCAAAAATCCCTCTGATTGGCTGTAAAGGTCATCAGTTCACCAAACTCACCGGCACAGCTGTTTACTGAGTGCAAACACAGACAAGCGATCCGTTGATGAATCCGCTGATCTTCACGGCTTTTAAACGCTCCAATATCCGTCTATGTGTGTTTTCAATCTGAAGAGCGGTGAACTGAGGACCTTCACAGTCATTCTGTTGAGCACTGGTGAATACTACGGCAAATCAGCAGTGTTTATGAGCGCGCTCAGCGGCGCGTAAATGTTAGCGGGAAATTGACGTTTTTAAAACTTCGGTACCGGAACAACACTGTTAAAGACAACACGAGGGTGTGCTACAGAGGTCTGCATTGTTTTATCACTCACCGGGTTACATAGGCTGAAGCAGGGAAGCGTCCCCACGGTGTTTACCTGCTGCCCTGGACTGAAGTCTAGGAGGACACTTAAGTGTATCACTCTTAAAGAGATTATGATGTTGTTTGATGCCTTATATGCTTTTAATTGTTTATATTAAACTGAACTGAATGATATTAAAGTGATGTTTACACCATTTTTGCACTTTGAAGTCGCAGCAACAGCTGGAGGTTTATAGCACACAGCAAGTTGCAATGTTTACAGTGCTGATCCTATACTTCCGGCTATCTTCCCACCGCAGCCTCGCTTTCGTGTTCTAAAATGGCGGTTGCGTGAAATAAGCGTATTCAGCATAATATTTTTCTGTTATAAAGCCTTGCCTATTCCATGTTTATTTATAAATATTATGTCCGCTCCCCCTTCTATAAATAGTTTTTGTGTAAATGGAAAACCATGTAAAGGGAAATATTGCTCTATTGTTATCATGAGGAATTGTGTAATGTTTTTTTTGTTTGTTTTCTTTCCGTCATTAGAGATTTAAATTTGGACAATTTGCTGTAAAAATGTCTAACATGTGATTGTTGGTGATTGGTAGGCCCACATGGAATCTGTGCATGCAAAAATCGGCAGACTTTGAGCCCATCATTGAGTCTATGTATTTACTTGTGTAAATGTGTGTACATTTATATTTATTCAGTTTTTAAATTAATTTTCCTAATATTATTGTGATATTATAATAGTAATATGAAAATGTTCATTTGATTTATTTACAATACAGTTTGTAAAGTAATATTTTCTGTCTTTTAGTAGATGTATTATATGACAAACTTGCTTTGTTTACCAAATACGTGGATCTAGGTGGATTTGCACTGTAAACATTAAATAAAAGTTAAAAAATATTATTTTTTTATTTCATATATTGAGTTTTTAGTTATAATACTCCTAAAATCATTGCGCATAAATCGTCACATTTTTTTATAAAATTCTCCGCAGAAATAGCAAAAAATATGTTCGCAGATTCTGTCTAGCCCTAGTGATTGGATGGATGTTGGACTGATTAGGTAGCTATGCTTGGACAGAAAAACATTAAGACCTGTTTAAAATGTTTTAAGACCCACAACCCTATATTTCAGTCAATTTAAGACTTTTTAAGGCCTAAAATTTTGCTTTTGAAATTTAAGACATTTTAAGGCCGCCTTTCCACTGCACATGACAAGCGACAATCGACAGACTGGAAGTCATTCAATTCCAATAGAGAGTAGTCCAGGAGCTGCGTGGAGTTCCGATCATCTCCGTATGCACAAAATTCGGATCCGATTTGAGCTGCGGATATGTTGAAATATTTGAACTCCTGCGACTGGCTGACCGGATGTGATGCATTCCAGTGTTGTCCAAGCAGGTCCTTGCGCGCGAGATGAGAAATACTAGTTTTATTCGTTATTTTTTTTAAATCTGAAAAAAGTCTATATTAAAAAACATATCAGTTCATAAATGACTAATAAAAATATATATTTTAAATGTTGTCTCCACATTCCCTCCAAAGTTTTTAGTGGTCTATGACTTTCTAGTATTCATTAATTTAACCATGGTGAACGCACGGAGAATAAAGGCTCTTGCTTTTACACTCCTTTATTTCAGACACTGCAAGAACAGCTTTTAATAATAAATCCTTACATTTATATAGCGCTTTTCTAGATACTCAAAGCACTTTACACATTGGGGGAATCTCCTCATTCACCACCAGTGTTATGATATTAATATGTTAATTATGATATGGGGATGGTTAGGAGGCCATGATGGACAGCTGCCAGTGGGCAAATTTGGCCAGAATGCTGGGGTTAAACCCCTACTCTTTTTTTTTTTTTTTTTTCGAAGGACATCCTGGGATATTTAACGACCACAGAGAGTCAGGACCTCAGTTTATCGTCTCATCCGAAAGACGGTGCCCACTGAGCAGTATAGAGTCCCTGTCACTATACTGGAGCATTAGGACCCACACAGAGCATAGGTTGAGCACCCCCTGCTGGTCTCACTAACACCACTTCCGGCAGCAACCTAGCTTTCCCATGTGGTCTCCCATCCAGGTACTGACCGGGCGCAGCCCTGCTTAGCTTCAGTGGGCGACCATGTGAGAGTTGCAGAGAGCTAGCTGCCGGCTTTCAGAAGTGCGTATTCCGACAGTTGTGTCCAAATTTCGTGTGCAGTGGAAAGGCGGCTTAAGACCCTGCGGACACCCTGTATTGACTTAAAGATACCCCTGCAACCATTTTATTGTCCAGGGTCCAACATCGTTTTGCTTTTTCAGTTTGTATTTACAGTAGGACTGGGCCGATAAATTTAAAAGTAAATTTAAAAGGGAATCTAAAAGTGTGTTTATATTAAGAGATTTACCAAATTTTTGACCACCGAAAATTTATCAGCAGAAAATGTTATGCCATTTGAACCCTCTAATTTTTGTGGCTTCAGTCATGGTTGAGGTACTCTTTTAAATCTGAAAAATATATTGTTATCATTCAATATGGAAATAAATTATCGAGACTGCATTTTTGCCATATCGCCCAGCCCTAATTTACAGTATTGTGTACACTGACCATTGTCAACAACATGCTACTGATTGTTGAATTTGATACTTCAGTAATGAATAAAGAAAAAAAGTAAAAATACCCACAATTTGGAAATTGTCCTTCCATTTGAAATATCTCTCAGCTTTGATGATCATGTCCACAATGATCACCATATTCCCTCTTGCCGCCACTCCAAGAGCTGTTTTATTTTGCTGTGAAACAAATTAGAAAGTGTAAAAACACCTTCTCCTACATGGTCTGATTTGAGCCATTACCGGGCTCTGTAAAATGTCAGATACGCTCTGTCACCCTGTCCCGAATCTGCAGATCCACCCCGGCTTTCAGAATCATCTCGACCACATCCACCTTCCCCATCTCAGCAGCTATATGCAGCGCAGTCTGACCCATCTGAATGTGTTGAATCAATAAGAGAAGGCTAAAACACGTGCATGCGGTGACAAAAATCATCTTACAAAAAAAACATGGCTGAAAGTAGATACCGCACATGATCTGTCAGGTTCGGATCACAGCCAGCCTCCAGTAAGGTGTGGATTACAGGAATATGACAGTTCTTCACTGCCACATGGAATGAAGTTTGCATTTGCTGAAATGACAAATCAGTCAATAAATCAATCTCGATGGTTTAACCCAGTGGTTCCCAATGCTTTACAAGATTATTCAAACTTAGTCAAAGTCAATACTTTAGGCAGCAGGGAAAAATCTGCATTTGTTGAAAGTTTCTCACCTGGTTCTGAGCATTCATTTGGGCTCCGCTATTGATGAGGAGTTGGACAATCTGAAAGTGGCCCCTCTCACAGACTGGATGCAGAGGGCTGTTTCTGCTCTGAAAATGACCACAGATAACCATTCTCTTAAAATCATGACTGAATACACTCTCTAAAATAAAAGTTCTTTATTATTCTTTAATTAGGGTTAAAGCTAAACTGTGCAGAGATGCGACCCTCCAGGAACTAAGAGATTAAAACATAAAAGCTCTGAAAAGACATGTAACAGTTGAAGTCAGAATTATTAGCCCACCTTTGAAATTTTTTTCTTTTTTAAATATTTCCTAAATGATGCAAGGAAATTTTCACAGTATGTCTGATAATATTTTTTCTTCTGTAGAAAGCGTTTTATTTTGGCTAGAATAAAAGCAGTTTTTAATTTTTTAAACACCATTTTAAGGACAAAATTATTAGCCGCTTTAAGCTATTTTTTTTTTTTCCGATAGTCTACAGAACAAACATTGTTATACAATAACTTGCCTAATAATTACCCTAACCTGCCTAGTTACCCTAATTAACCTAGTTAAGCATTTAAATGTCACATTAAGCTGTATGAAAGTGTCTTGAAAAATATCTAGTTAAATATTATTTACTGTCATCATGGCAAAGATATTAGAGTGATTAGAAATGACTTCATTAAAACTATTATGTTTAGAAATGTCTTGAAAAAATCTTCTCTCCCTTAAACAGATAAGCATTCTCTTAAAATCATGACTGAATACACTTTAAAGTAAAAGTTCTTTATTGACCAATAAGTCCACCAAAAAAAATTTAAATCCTGTTTGAAAATCATTTGAAGCTCCAAAAATACTTGTTTGCGCCAAATTAAAACAAAAATACATACATATATACATACATTTTTCTTCAATGTCTTGTTTTGTTTACAGGTTTTCTTTTTTTGGAGCTTCGCATGATTACTGTTGAACCACTGGAATGTTTTGACAAGGTTTTCATTCCTTTTCTAGACATTGAAAGTCTCTGTATCGTTGCTGTCTAAGGAGAATAAGAGAGCTCTCTGATTTCATCTAAAATATAATTTGTGTTACGGTGATCTCAGGAGATTGGAATCCTGGAAACTAAATTGGCGCGTGTGTGTGTGTGTGTGTGTGTGTGTGTGAATGAGAGAGTGTATGGGTGTTTCCCAGTACTGGGTTGCGGCTGCCGGGCATATGTTGCATAAAACATAGGTTATTAGAGACTAAGCCGAAGGATAATGGGTGAGTTATTCAAATAAATTATTATTTTTTTCATTGGCTATAGAGGAGAGTTGAGACAGAAATGTGTGATATGCGGAGAGAGGTGAAAGATCGACAAATGAACTTTAGCTGAGAATCACGTTTTTTTTTAACTCGGGTCTCCATGAGCACCGCAGTGCTATGTGCTAACGCACTTAACCACCACTAGACTATTCGGGGCAACAGAATTTTACTTTTTGGGGGAACAAATAATTCATTCATCATACAAAACAGAAGAGGATTGGATTATTTGAAGAATATTTATGAAATAAAGGCTATTTTGGTTCTTCTTATCGCCTTTCTAAGTGCATATTTATACTTTCACTGATGGAAGAGACTATTGAGCTTATTATTCAGTGGTACCTGGACATTTAAAACATAATCAGCACATACCAAGGTGAAGATGTTTGGGTCACATTGTGCCTCCAGCAGGGTTTGTACACAGTCTTCATGAGCTCCATCGGCAGCTAAATACAGAGCAGTCTGTCCAGCCTACACACATCACAAATACACCAGTTCACTCTCTCTCATGCCTCCACTGTGTGTTTCTGGTACAAGCACTGATAACAAACCCTTCAATTAATGTTTTATACAGTCAATAGGGCAGGTTTATACCTGGTTGGCCTCATTGCGAATGTGAAAGTTTTCTAGAAGTAACTGCAGTGCTTCACGTTGACCGTGTTTCGCTGCCAGATGCAGAGGTGTGTCTCCAACCTGTCTAGCAGAAGGGAATTACAGTCAAAGAATGGTTCTTCTGAACAATGATTAGAGCCGTTAAAGGGATAGTTTACCCAAAAAGGACATTTTTTCCCAAAAAGGCCATTATCTACTCATCCTTCACTTGTTTTAAACCTGTCTGAGTTTCTTTCTTCTGTTGAATACAAAGATATACCGAAGAATGCTGGGAAAGAAACAGCCATTGACTTCCAATGCGTTTTTGTTCCTACTATTGGCGCTTTTCCAATAGTCTTCCAAGTGTCTTGTTCTTTTTTTATATATGTACACTCAGCAGCAATAAACTTTAAGTGCTCACCCTACAAATAAAGAAGAAAATCGCATACACAAATGTTTTCTTGCAGTAGCTTTTTAAAATGATAACCTGTTCATTTATTTCAGTGTTTCTCAACTACTATCCTGGAGGACCACCAGCTCCGCACATTTTACAGGTCTCCTTAATCAAACACACCTGATTCAGATCATCAGCTCATTAGCAGAGACTGAAAAACCTGTAATGGGTGTAACAGACAAAGGAGACATCCAAAAACACACTGATTTATTTGATCCGCTCCGTATTTGTACCTCTGCATATGTGCTTGTCTAGATCCCCTTCACAGCTGGCGACAGAATGTTATGAAATGCATTTATAAAGGTATCTACATGTTAGTCCATTTCATTCAGAGTGTTTGTGAGATGTTTTCCTAAAGGTAGTACTATATAACGGTCTGCTTCTTCTGTTGCGATTTGCATTGGTTTACATTGTGCGCTCAGAACGTGTCTGTAAAGTTTCAGCTCAAAACACCCATCAGATTATTTATTAGACCTTTCAGAAGTTTGTGATTTTTAGCTTTAAACAGCTTGTTGCTGTTTTTGTGTACTGTGCCTTTAATGGTAGTCCCCCCCCCCTTTTTTTTTGTTTACAAATGTAATTATGCAGATATTAAGGGAGTATACAAAGAATAGCTTTATAAACAAAGACATGACACATGTTTAAACCTTACAGCAGGGGTCACCAATCTCGGTCCAGGAGGGCCGGTGTCCCTGCAGGGTTTAGCTCCAACTTGCTTCAACACACCTGCCTGGATGTTTCAAGTATACCTAGTAAGACCTTGATTAGCTTGTTCAGGTGTGTTTGATTAGGGTTGGAGCTAAAATCTGCAGGACACCGGCCCTCCAGGAACAAGTTTGGTGACCCCTGCCTTACAGACTGACCACCAAACCCAAGTGTAACACACATATAATTGTTATAAACCTCAGTGTGCCATGATAAACAGTGCCTAAAGCAGGGGTGTCAAACTCAACGCAGTTAGTTCCAACCCTGTCTCAATACACTTACCTGGAGGTGTAAAACAGAACTGAAAGACTGAGTTTGATCAGGTGTGTTTAATTAGGGTTAAAGCTAAACTGTGCAGAGTTGCGACCCCCCAGGAACTAAGAGATTAAAACATAAAAGCTCTGAAAAGACATGTACATTTTTTTTTCTTTTTTAAATATTTCCCAAATGATGTTTAACAGAGCAAGGAAATTTTCACAGTATGTCTGATAATATTTTTTCTTCTGGAGAAAGTCTTATTTGCTTTATTTCAGCTAGAATAAAAGCAGTTTTTAATTTTTTAAAAGTATATTAAAATCAAAATTTTTAGCCCCTTTAAGCTATATTTTTTTTCAATAGTCTACAGAACAAACCATCGTTATACAATAGCTTGCCTAATAATTACCCTAACCTGCCTAGTTAACGTAATTAAGCCTTTAAATGTCATTTTTAACTGTATAGAAGTGTCTTGAAAAAGATCTAGTCAAATATTATTTACTGTCATGGCAAAAATAAAAGAAATCAGTTATTAGAGAGGAGTTATTAAAACTATTATGTTTAGAAATGTGTATTCAGGGGGGCTAATAATTCTGACTTCAACTGTATATATCACATTTTCATTTTTGTGTGAACTATCCCTCTAAATAAAAAGCAACTGAAGGATTCATTAAATGGACCTGATTTTCCTCCATGGTGGCCATGTTGTAATGCTCCTCCATCAGCATCTGCAGCATGGGAACACAGCCATGCGCTGCGGCCAGGACAAAAGGCCTGTTACCAAACTGACAGAAAAACAACATGTCAATCTTTATGCTTTACACTTTTGATGGTTTTAATGCTGATAATTCTTTTTCTTTTTTTTGACATAACTTTTAAATTCTTTTGAAATTTTCCCATTCTTCTTTCTGTTCTGAGATGAGCTTTTCTTACTTGTTCTTCTCTGTCCAGTTCTCCCATCTGCAGGTCATCAATGATGTACGCTACAATATCAGTGTGATTGTTCATGGCAGCGCAGTGCAACATGTTCAGACCTTCCTGAGTGAGCACACAACCACTTTCATTAAGATCTAAAACTATTAGGAATAAGCTATGTGAGATGTTATACTATTAGAATGTTACTCACTTCACTAACAGTTTAATTCCAATGAAAAACAAACATGACTTACACCACTTTGAATAATACACAAACCATATTTACAATATTTAAATCTTAATGAGGCTTTTTTTTTAGGTTAATAATTGTCAAAAATGGAACAAATATGCTGCGGCATAATGGCTTAATGGTTAGCACTGTTGCCTCTCAGCAAGAAGGTTGCTGGTTTGAGTCCTGGCTGTGTCAGTTGGTATTTCTGTGTGAAGTTTGCATGTTCCCCCCTTCTTGGCGTGGGTTTCCTCCAGGTGCTCCGGTTTTCCCCACAGTCCAAAGACATGCGCTATAGGTGAATTGAATAAACTAAATTGATCGTAATGAGTGTGTGTGTGTAAATACTAGGATGTATAAGTGTTTCCCAGTGCTGGGTTGTGGCTGGAAGAGCATCAGCTGAATAAAATGTATGCCGGAATAGTTGGCAGTTTATTCCGCTGTGGTAACCCCTGATAAATAAGGGACTAAGCCGAATGAATGAATCAAATGAATATGAGTTCCTGTAATAAACTGATGGTGAATTCATTTGGCATACAATCTGTATTTATTTATTTAAGACCAGTGGTGTTGAAGCAACATACTGTATCTTAGTTTAAGTTTAGGTCATGAAGATATTCATGATGACACAAATAGATCTTAGATTCAGATCAGAATGTTTAAATTGAGTTATTATTACTTCATTATATTACTTTAAATTGAGTACAGTATGGTCAAAGTAAAAACAATAAAACAAACAATAAAAGTGTAATACAAAAGTAGTAAAAAAGACATTTAAATACAGCTTTAAGTGTCCCTTTTTCATACTTCAGAACAAGCATTTATTCATTCATTCATTTTCTTTTCGGCTTAGTCCCTTTATCAATCCGCGGTCGCAACAGCGGAATGAACCGCCAACTTATCCAGCATATGTTTTATGCAGCGGATGCCCTTCCAGCTGCAACCCATCTCTGGGAAACATCCATACACACTGATTCACACTCATACACTACGGATTTTAGCCTACCCAATTCACCTGTACCACATGTCTTTTGGACTGTGGGGGAAACCGGAGCACCTGGAGGAAACCCACGCGAACGCAGGGAGAACATGCAAACTCCACACAGAAACGCCAACTGACCCAGCCGAGGCTTGAACCAGCGACCTTCTTGCTGTGAGACGACAGCACTACCTACTGCGCCGCCAGAATAAGCATTTAATTTAATGTAAATTTTTTGCCACTATCTTGTACTAGATTTTACTCATTTGTGACCCTGGACCACAAAACCAGTTTGAAAAATTGAGATTTTGCATGACATGAAATCACGCAACATGAAACTTTTGAAATCTGAATAAAAAAGTGCTTCACTGATTCATGGTTTGTTAATATAGGACAATATTTGGCCGAGATGCATCTATTTGAAAGTTCAAGAAAATCAAAAGAAAATTGCTGTTAACATTGTCCAAAGTAAGCTCTTCGCATAGCATATTACTAATTATTATAGTTTTTTTTTATTTTAGAGTCTAAAGTTTTGATATATTTAAAGTAGAGTAGAATTGAACATGATCTTTAATTAATTTCCTAATGTTTTTTGGCTCATACAAATTTGGGCTATTTCGACAAAAAATGTAAATTTACTCATTATTCATTTATTCATTCATTCATTCATCCATTCATTTTCAAACAGTTATAAACCTTTATAAGTTTCTGTTAAACACAAAAGAAGATATTTTGAAGAAAGCTGAAAACATGCAACCATCAATTTCTGTAGTAGGAAAAACAATACAGAAATAGAATCAATGGTTTTCAGCTGTCATCAATCTTATGTGCTTAAAGGAAGAAAAAAAATTAAACAGGTGAAGGGAGAGTAAATAATTTTACATGAGCTATGTCTTTAAGAAGGTTTTGTGGTCCAGGGTCACATTTCTTCTACCAGAAGGTAAAAGATTGTAAAATGGAAAGAGTACATGAGATGGATTGTTAAAAATTCTTTTCGCTTCATTCAGAGTGCATTACTTTACGAGCAATGCACTCTGAATGAAGCGAAAATAATTACGAAAAAAGATACAGAACCTTCCGCTGGAAGCGGAACAGACTTAAGAACTCTTTTATCCCTGTGTCAATCAGACTATTGAACACTGATCGATAGTGTGCTTATGCTTTTTTCCTGCATGTAAGTCTTTTGCATGTTTGCTTATTTTTTATTGTTATTGTGTCAGAACTGAAGTGCTCTGCGAGTCCGCAGAAAATTTCCCCTTGAGGGACAATAAAGTATACAAACAAACAAATTTGTCAAGGAATAGTTTTCAAGCGTTCACACTTAGCTGAGAATTGATAATAAATTGTGTTTGGCATGCTGTCCGGGAGAGAGCCCTGAGCTCAGAATATCCTCGAGCCCAGGGCTCCCTCCCGTTTGAAGGGCGAGAGGGGAGTTTGAGCTCAGGTGGATCTCGAGATCTGAGAGATATAGCTAGCTAAGAGTTTGTCTTTATGATGCCACTTTGTATTAGTCAATTTACTTATAATGTACGTCTTTGGACAGTGGGAGGAACCCGGAAAACCCCAGGAAAACCCACACGAGCACGGGGAGAACATGCAAACTCCGCACAGAAATGGCAACTGGCCAGGTAAGGGCTAGAACCAGTGGCATTTGTGCTGTGAGGCAACAGTGCTAACCACTGGACCACCGTGCCTCCCTATCAGGAGAAGGGGAGGAGTAGGGGTGGAAGGGGGGATTCTTCAAGACGAAGATGACTAAAGTGGAAAACTCTGGTCATATATAGTGCATCAGTATTCATCTGATTGGTGCAAATATGTGGAGCTGATGTGGCACCAGCCGTGATCAATCATAAGCACGTGATCCTCTCGAAATTAGTTTATAAATAAACCACACTTGAAATTCAATTTAGTTTGGCCAATTTTGGCCTGCAAAGTGCAGGTCTGAATTAGTATATTTGAGAATTAGTTTGTTTTTCCCCATAAATATATATTGGAATAGAACACTGTTTCACCCATATTTTGAAAATTTCACCACACAAAAAAAAGTCGACACTTGAGACAACCTGAGTTTAATATGCTTTTATATGTACAAGATGCTACATTGATCAGTGAAATGAATCTGTTTGTAAAGCAAACAGCTCACCGTATTTTCAATGCTTTGGTCGGCTCCACCTTGCACGAGTAGCTTGAGGATTTCTAAACTCCCAAACCATGCAGCTAAGTGTACAGCAGTCAGTCCGTGCTGCAGAAACGCATTATAAATACTTTATTGACATTATAGGAAACGGTGTCAATCATTAATGTTTGGGCAAACACACCTTATCTTGTAGATCTAGTTTGGCTCTCCTTCGAAGGAGCACATCAACAGCTTCCACATTTCTGCAGGCCACAGCGTAATGAAGAGCAGTTCGACCATGCTGAAACCCGACACAAGACAAACAACAAATTCTACAAATACTGCCCTTACATTAACACTTATTAAACCAAGACTGTGAACTTTTGGGCGGTTTATTCTTGATTCTATTTAAAGGAATTCATTGAGTAAAAGATTAATGGATTTGTATGTGCCGATATTGAGTAATATAATATTATTGACATAAAATACTGTGATCAATTATTTATTATTTTGGCCTTTTATGAATCTGTTTTTTTATGTTTATCCACTACATGAAAGACTGATACCGTGCCTAAAATGGATTTTAAAGGAATAAAGAGAATAAAGAAGACTTTTTGTAATTATTTTCAAGCATTTTAAACATTTTAATGCCTTTCGAAATATGACTAAGTGTGAACATGTGCATTTGTGATCCTGGACCAGAAAAATTTTGAGTTGCACGTGTATTTTTGGCTCAGTATGATTGATTTCTCTTTTATGCCAAAAAATATTAGAATATTAAGTAAAGATTATAATCCATGAAGAAGACATTTTCTAAATTTCCAGCTGCAAATAAAACAAAACAATATTTTTGATTATTGATGCGTATTGAAGTTCTGGATTATCTTGAGATTCCAGATTTTCAGATAAATGTATAACTAACAAACTATACATCAATGGAAAGACTCAGGTGTTGTATAGGCTAAATCCATAAAAACTGACACTTACGACTGAAGTTGCGGTTCTGGGGTCACTTTATGTTACACAAACTGACCAAGTGTTCGGCCAAATTCAAAATGAATAATTTTATAGTGTCCTTTTAACAGCTGAGAAAGCTGCTTACATCTTGACTCTTCTTTTTCCAAAATAAATAAATAAATGAATAAATAAATAAAGAGTCCAAGGTTTGATTAGTCATCTCAGTCAATAGACAGTGATGATGTTATAGACAAGTCTAACATCTGATTTAAATTAAACACCAACAGTTAAACAGAGCAGCATCAATAGCAAATACTCAGGTGGACAGTTTGAGCATTATTGGGCGTCTGTGTCAATAACTACGGTGGTTATACGGCCCTGCATTAATCAAATATTAGTGTGTCAAGAGGTAAGTGTGCTTTGAGCAGTTTATTGACATACCACATTCTTGGCATTGACATTAACGCCTCTTCCGAGAAGCTTCATTCCCTCCACGTCATTTCTCTTCGCTGCTTCTATGAAGTCTTTCTCAGTTTCCAACACTGTAGAGGTCAAACAATCAGTTAAACAGACTAGCTACTTTACACATACATACTGTATTACAGAGGACCTATTAGGGCCCTCTTTACAAGATGTAAAATAAGTCTCTGATGCAGTTGCGTAGCCGCGTGATCAGGGCCCACCGCGTCGTCCTACCCAGCCTGATCTCACGAGGAAACGCAAGTATTTTACGTTTTGTCAGTTTAGTGGCAAATTCGTACGAATTCGTACAAGTTGAGTCAAACGAAAATGTACCCAACCCCGACTCTAACCGTCATTGGCTGATGAGCAAATTGTACTAATTCATATGAATTAGCCACTAAATCAAAAAGTTACGAATTGCCGTGAGATTGTGTTGTCCATCCCCCCCCCTCCTTCAGTTTGCTCCACTACGCGCTACACCACTGCTCTGATGTCCCTAGAGTGTGTATGTGAAGTGCCAGCTCAAAATACAGCACATTATCTTTTATAGCTCTTTAAAACTGAGCCTTTTAGACTTTGATTAAAATTGTGTCGCTTTAAATTCAAATGAGATTGTGTTTTTCAAAAGAGGGCGGAGCTACAAATGCCTGTGTGTCAGCTTAGTGGCAGATTCAAAAACAGTGCTAATGTTGTTAGATAAATTAATTCGATTCATTTCCATATATTCTATTTATATTCTTTTTATACATGTATACTTTTAAAAGAACCTAAAGTTAATTATAAATGAATGTGCTTCTTGATATAATTACATGCTCAACTGTAGTTTCAGTCAGTTGAATGGTTGGAATGTGCCAGTTGCAGGAATATTATGCTGACAATGATTTGATTATATGATCAATAGGATTCTACCAAACAAACTGTTTAGACCAATGATTAAAGACAATGCTTCACCATCTGTTTGTATGCCTGTATATAAACTGGTCTCGAAGGACTGCCCTTTGAGCAACCAGAATGGAACCTCTTGTGTTTCTTCGGTATTGTTCCCTTGCTGAAAGAACATTAAATCTTTTGTAATGAATCTTACCGAGTCTTGGAATAATTTTTGATCCTGACAAATGTCCTCTGCTAATGAGGGAGAGATTGTCACTAATGGGTGGGACTTTCCCCCTCTGATGACATGTACAAAAGGAGAATGTCAATTAAAGTGTTTCTGCAGAATGTTTTTATCAAGTGTGAACAATATAATAAATTTTTACAATTGGAGACTGTATATATTTACAAACTGTTACTACACAAATGTATTTAAACCTCTTATAAAACAGATTTTTGCATAATAGGTCCCCTTTAATGTGATACCTATAGTATTGTGATGTATTGCATGGCATGACTTACCACAGGGGTGACCAACCGTGCTCCTGGAGATCTACCATCCTGCAGATTTCAGTTGCAACCCATATCAAACACACCTGCTTGTAATTATCTAGTGCTGCTCAGGTCCTAATTAATTGGTTCAGGTGTGTTTGATCAGGGTAGGAGCTGAACTCAGCAGGAAGGTCGATCTCCAGGAGCAGGGTTGAGCACCCCTGATCTTACCACTTTTATTTTGATCCAAAATTGTGTTACCTCACATTGTGTACTATTTTATTTTTATAGTGCTTAATAAAAAGTGATATAACTACAGGGAAAAATAAGTAACTTGTCATTAAACTACTATTTTATTTGGTGTTTAGAGAGATGAGCAAATATCACTGAGTACAGTTTGTTTTTGGCGTTGACTTAAAGGATTGCTGGAAGACATCATGTCAAAAGTGTGATGAATGTCAGACCGGCCAACAGAACACTCTCTGTACATGCGTGATTTTTATATTAACAAATATTCCAGGTTTAAAACACAACCCTGAAAGTACACATACGTCACACAGATGTTTATTTGATGCTTGTATTTACATCTGGAAGACATTTAGAATGTATGCTAGAAGCCTGTTCACACATTCATTCATTCATTTTCGGCTTAGTCCCTTTATTAATCTGGGGTCGCCACAGCGGAATGAACCGCCAACTCATCCAGCACGTTTTACGCAGGGGATGACCTTCCAGCTGCAACCCATCACTGGGAAACATCCATACACACTCATACACTACGAACAATTTTTAGCTTACCCAATTCACCTGTACCGCATATCTTTGGACTGTGAAGGAAACCGGAGCACCCGGAGGAAACCCACGCAAACACGGGGAGAACATGCAAACTCCACACAGACATGCCAACTGATCCAGCCGAGGCTCGAACTAGTGACCTTCTTGCTGTGAGGCGACCGCGCTACCTACTGCGCCACCGCGTCACCCTGTTCACACATCAGACCTAATGATCTTTAAAATACATCTTGCAAACATGTATGTGTGCTATCTGGAAACCCACAGAATTCAAGGCTTACTATACAGAAAATGTGCTTAATTATTCAATTCATTCATTTTCTTTTCAGCTTAGTCCCTTTATTAATCTGGGGTCGCCACAGCGGAATCAACCGCCAACTTATCCAATGTATGTTTTACGCAGCGGATGCCCTTCCAGCCGCAACCCAACACTGGGAAACACCTACTCTTGCATTTAATTATTAAATAATACAACGAAAAATAAATATATAATAAAGATCTGTTTCTTTTATTTCTTTAAACCACAGTTATGGTGAGGCAAACAAACTATTTTTGGGTAATTTCAAAGCAGAAATAATAATGTATAGCTTAATTTATGATTATGATAAACAGATAAAAGATTAGGACAAAATATATTACTTTCTTTTTGGCCTGAACTAAGAGAACTCAATTACAAGTGAGTTTAGTTTTTACAGATATAAAAGATTTAAAAAAGTATAGATTTAATAAATTGGATGGAACTTAGCAAATAAACATTCTTTTTACACACCGTTTACGTTTTGTTGTCATATCAAAGCAAACACCTCAACCTGGATTTTATTTTATTTAGAACTTTATTCCACAAATGCTGAACACTTTTCTAAACCCATATTATTCCTTTAAATTGAAATTATAATGGGAAATTACATTTGCTTTTCTTATGACAACAATCATAATTTAGAACATATATTTATTATAAACACAACTTGTTTCTCATATTACCTGATAGCTCCTAACGTACATTTTTAACAATTGAGTGTAAAACAAAACCCTGTTAGCATAGTCAAGCAGGAAGGTACTCACACATCTCCTTATTGTCATAACCTCCATCTTCACCAATGTCCTTCGGTAGTATAAATTCAGCGAAACCTTTCCCGTGGTCTGTTTTCATCCATGTTTTGGGATTAAGGTTCTCCTTCTTCCAGACAGGCTGCTTAAGAATATAGCCTTTTAGGGCTTGAGCTTTCTTCTCCATTGTACTGTACACAGTACTGTATGCTTGCTTAAGCTCTTTGCTTTAGAGGCTTGTGTACTGTAAAATACTCCAGGTTTTGTTTGCATTGAGAGCTCACACCCAAAGACATGCGCTCTTATTCAAAGTACAGAGTTAGATTCAAGTACTGATTGTGTTCTGTGTTACTATAAGGTGTTATGAATAAAATGTTTTGATGTTTTAAAAAAAAAACTTTTTATAAATAGAAAAAACACGTTAAACAAGTTACAGTAAAAGACATCTTAGTAAAGCTTTTAGTTACTATTTGACATTTGCAAAATGGGAAGAGAAATAATAAATATAGGCAACAACAGAGTTGGGTGTAACGTGTTCCACCATGTTACTGTATTCTAATTACATTTTTGGGGAACGATTTACATTTTAAATTTGTGTAATTTGATTACAGTTACTAAAGTCAGTTTATTTGAGTAACTTACGTTACAAACACATTTCAGAAAAAAATATTTGCTTTTGTTTTTTATTACGTTTTCAGCAGCAACGTCAGTTAATGAGCATTCACTTTTAAATTTACGTTCACTTTTAAATTGCTGTGAAATAGCTGTAACGAGAGTGCTTGCTTCTTCAAGTAGAAATACAGACATTACTTTGACTTCATTGAGCATAAAAACAAGTCTGCAGTCTATGTCCAGTCTCTAAAGAACTTTTGACTGCTTTCAACTCGACCAGCAACTTGTTTAAATACTTGAACAGAAAGCATTCTACAACAACACTTGTCGCCGGTGCCATAAAAAAAGAGCGGCCCAACTCAGCCTAAACAAGCTAAATTAAATTTTTGTGTAGGATCAGGAGGGAAGGTAACTTCTGAAAATCTGACGAGAAGCGTAACTGCTTATGGGGCCGTTCACATACGCGTCTTTTGTGCATGCAAGTTCGTTATTTCCAATGAAGGCGCATGGGAGCGATGCGCACGCGGCACACAAGCAGCTCGGTGCACTCCCGTATTCCAGATTTCACTGATTCAACATTTAAGCGTTTACAGTTTGTCTCCACAACCGCAGACATAGTGAGATGTATGTTTTTCCTACTATGAATGTCAATGGTTACAGGTATCCAGTTTTCTCTAAAAAGTAAAGAAATTAGTAATCTGATTACTTTTACATGAAGTAATTAGTAATGTAACCAAATTACAATTCTCCAGTATTAATCAACTAACTTGTAATCTATTACTTTAAGTAACTTACCCAGCACTGGGCAACAATAAGAATCTGATAAAAGTATATATCCTTTAAAAGACACAGCATTATATGAAATTGAAAGCCTTTTTTTATTATTTTTCCCCTCACAGTAATGTTCGGTGCAAAATAAATGACACATTTTTACAATTCTGAATGTATACAGTTATGATAACTCTGTGTACTTCCATAATTTTTGGTAATTTTTGATGTCATGTCTATAAAGTGCTTTGAGCATCTAACATTAAATGATCATTTGCATTTATGTAAATGACAATAAAAATATATTAAATGCTTAATTAAATAAAGTATCGACTTCTTATGTTATGATCATAAAAAAGGCAATTGAGAAAACATAAATATGATGCATTTTTTCCACCACACAAATATTCAATAATAAATACAAAAAAAATACCAAAATAGACCTTAATCTTTAGGAATATGTCGTATTTCCCCGCCAAATGGCTTCTTATTAAATTCTTGCTTTTCTTCATAATATATTAATCTTCAGTCTGCAGATCTCTTACTTGCATCAACATTATTCCCTGAAGTGAATCCAGCAAAGTCCTCATGGATCATTATGTCTCTTCTTCATATTTTCTGGATTTGGTCTGTCTGGATTTGTAGCAGAATTAGACGTTCTGTCTGGCGTTTCCTCTGAAGAATTTGTCGATTGTGTGTTTTGTGCTCAACATTTTGGTTTTTTTTGAGGGAGGAAGAGGAGATGATCCTCGTCTGTAATTAAAATGAACACAGAAATGATGAGACACAAAATATATATAAATACCTAATTTGGGGCTGTTAAGATTTGCAAATGTTCATTGACGAAGCATTGTAGACTTTGAAATACAGTAATATATTATGAAATAATATAACAGGTTCAAATTGGTTAAATATAATTACATTTTAACTTGCTTTTATATTTCAGAATGCCATTTATTCCTGTGATGGTAAAGCTGAATTTGTGCATCATTACTCTAGTCTTCAGTGCGATTCATGTATGAAACCAGTCAAATATGCACATTTATTGTTCAAGAAACATTTATTATTACAAATGTTTACAGAACTGCTAATATTATTTATTTATTTTGTTATGATCCTTTTCAGAATTTTCTGATGGATAGAAAAAATAAATATAACTAAATAAAATAAATAAATAAAACAGCACTTATTTGAAATAGATTTTCATATCTTATAAATATCTTCATATCTGGATTATTTATTAATATTTTACAAATAAAATGCTTGTAATCAATTCAATTCAATTAACTCATTTTTCTGAATAATTTATATTCAGTATTGGAAAGCTTTGGAGACAGATTATAAATGTCTATCAGAATATCTCATATCATGTTATTACATTCATATTATGTTATTATGTCGATGATGATATATAAAGTATCGCAATATAGTACATTTTGTACTATATTGTACATTTCAGTACTAATCTGTAAATTCTATCAATTCATAGTACACATTCTATCAATTCACAGTACACATGGCTACATGAAAAACGATTTCTTTTTTCGATTTTAAAGCATATACTATTTTGTTTGTGAAAATTGAAAATCCTGTCATCGTTTACTCTCCCTTCACTTGTTAAAAACCTGTATCATGAGTTTCTTTCTTTTGTTGAACACAAAAGATATTTTGAAAATAAATATTGGATATAATGAAATATAAACCATTTTTCAAAAATGAATGATTACAAGAAGCCCAACATAAAATATTGCTTAATAAAACGCAAAAAGTAAACACTTTATTTTAAAGCTTGCAACACCTGTGGTGGCATCTAAGATGGCATCCAAATGATTAACAAAAAATAATAATTTTGAGAATAACACCGATATAAACTATTGAGCAGGGTTGCTCAAACTTGGTCCTGGAGGGCTGGTATTCTGCATAGTTTAGTTCCAACTTCATTCAACACACCTGCCTGGAAGTTTCTAGTATACAGAGCGACTGCAAATAGAAGTGAAACTGCTCTTGCTTTTAGATGGTCTCGTAAACAACAAAAGGACACAAAGCAGATTCTGCTCTTCTTCTTGGCTTTGTGGCTGTTCATCAAGACGATGACAAGATCTGTTTGAGCTCGGCTGTTATTATACGTATGTATTATTACTGTGTAATGTTTCGGCTGTGTATTTAAAAATGGTGCTTCCTTTGTTTTCATTCTCCTGACGTGTTGCACGCGCTAGTGACGTTTTTCTGTAAACCAATTGCATTCAGCTGTATGACTAGCACCGCCTTTTGGAACCCTTATGTTGTGCTAGTTGCCCTTTGGAAAGGGTACTCATAAAGTGGTACGGTAAGGTTCGTTTTTTGGTACATTTTGACAGTGGAAATGGCCATAAAAACGTACCGAACCGAATCATACCACTCAGTGGAAACGGGCCATAATAGGGGTTAAAACTAAACTTTGCAGCACACCTGCTATAGACCATGAAGTGAAAAACTTATATTTAATCTATTTCCAGGTGATATCATCATACTGCATGACCATAATGTCTTTACTGTCACTTTAATCAATCAATTTAATGAAACAAAAGCAAAAAAAGCAAAGAAAAAATGTAAAAAAAAAAATTATTGAATAAAAAAAAACTGCACCCAAATTTTTGAATGGTGGAGTACATTTGAAGGCATTCGAACAACATATTAGCACCCATTTACAGATTGAAATACCTTTTGCTCTTTTCTCTGGCTTTAGAAGCATTTCCCTGGTCCCCCAATTGGCCTGCAGTAGACAAAACAGTAAGTATTTTATAATTAACTCCCTGGTCTAAAAACTCAAATTCATCTACATTTAATTTCCAGTCATCAGGCATGCACTGACCTCTTATGTTCTTAAATGTTGGTGAAGCACCTGAATGATTCACAGGCGGATGAGCTCCTCCAAACTCCAGCAGAACGTCCTGGTTGAGACACATATCCACATGCCGGTTGAACAGAATAAGGTCGCCGGTGCTCTGCGGCTGATTGCACACGGGACACACCAAAGACGAGCCTTCCAAATCACACGACACCTCCGGGACAGGATTATGTGCTGAGTGTGAAGCTTCAGAACTTCTAACTTTAGATTCAGAAAGAGATGTCTGCTTTTTAAGAACAACTAAATGGTTTCTGTTTATCATCCTTTGACTAAACTGTGGAGTCTTGAAGTCACTGCCGTCATCACCGTCTGTCATTGGCTCTGAGGTGCTAGTAGACGCTTTCTCTTCATTACACGATGAATAATGAATGAGAGTCTTGCTTTCTAAACTTGATGGTTCGCCATTGAGCTCTTCCTGACACTCAGCTGCACTTAAATCTGTGTGTTCATTACTATCCATCGCACTGCCCTTCAGACATTCATCGATATGTTGGTTGAAGGCTGTGAGGTTTACATCCTTCATTTTTTTATTGCACACAGGACAGGTGAGACACTGCAGCACCTGGGTCGAGATCTTAAATGATGCTTTTGGATGTTTGTTTATGTATCCTGTATTCATTTTGTTAGCCGATGTTGTGTCTGATTGAGAGTGATTCACGTGTGTTTTAGCAGCTGTGTTGTTTGTTGTGTCTGATTGAGTGTTGTTTGTTTTGTCTGTGACTGTGCTGGCAGATGTTTGTTCCTGCTGCTGCTGCTGCTGCTGCTGAAGTCTTTTGGACTGGGCTCTCTGAAAGAAAGACTGCTGCTGAGGTGCTTGAGATTTGTGTACTTTCATCTCAGTGGACTGTGGCTTGAGGAATCTGGCACCATCACTGGCCTCTTCAGCTTTGGGTTCAGATCCAGGACACTGTGTGAAACCGGCTGGATCGGGTCCACCTTTTTGCAGAAAGCCCATTATGCTCTTTTGAAGAGGCTTTTTATCTTCAGCACTGATAAAGCCAGACACTCGAACGCCTGTTGAATAACAAACATCTCTGAAGTCATTTTACAAGATTCAAAAAAAAAAAAAAAAGGCCACTGTTTGATTGTTTTGTCTGATGTCAAATACTGCAGTGGGGAGGGGTTTAGAAATGACATTCATTTTTTTTTTCGGTTTAGTCCCTTTTTATTAATCCGGGGTCGCCACAGCGGAATGAACCGCCAACTTATCCAGCACGTTTTTACGCAACGGATGCCCTTTCAGCCGCAACCCATTTCTGGGAAACATCCATACACACTCATACACTACGGACAATTTAGCCTACCCAATTCACCTGTACTGCATGTCTTTGGAATGTGGGGGAAGCCGAAGCACTCGGAGGAACACGGGGAGAACATGCAAATTCAAGTTATTTTACACTATAAAATGTTGCCTTTGTAGATGTATTTTTCAACAAATAAAAGTTTGCTGAGACCCCAAACTGGTGCAGACCCCAAACGTTTGAACAGTAATGCACAGATACACACATGCACACAACATGAGGTGTAATACATACCCATGAGTCTGAGTTTCAGTGGCTGAGGGCTGACACTATCGATCTCAACTTTGAGAAGGTCTTTGGCAGCAGCAAAGATCTCCTCCTCAGTACAGACAGCATACTGGAGTGTAAATGCTTTGGTCTTCACTTCAAACCTGACATTCTTCAACTTTAAAGTAACAGTTTTCCCCTATGACACAAATAAATCCATGGGTGTTAAGACACAATACATATTTTGCTCACAGTAGTCCAAAGGAGTTCCTGATCCATTTTAAATATTTTTCTTACTCAAGGTTCCCACTCTTTCATGGACATTTTAAATCAAGCACCTTTGTGATTCATACTCCACCATAAGTAGTCCCATTAGGTCCTTACTTTACTTGACATTTCACTTACTGTTAATATTTACGTAAAAGTGTCAATTAAAATTTTTTTACCATTTTAAACAGTCATATTCAAAGAACTTTAATGAAATTTGCTGAATTCAATACTGGTAATATTAAAATGCAGTTTCTGAAATATTTATAAAATTGTTTTTTTTTTTTTTCAGTTTTCCAAGATTTAAATTTAGAATTTCTCGGAATTTCTCATTTTTTCACTCTGTTTTTGACAGCTGCACGATAAGTGGTGAAATAACACCATAAACTAATTTGATTTTAAATATAATTCAAGCACTTTCAAGGAACTATGTTTGTTTTTAAGTACTTTCCAGGTTTTGAATCCATTATGTCTAAAATTCAAGTACTTTGAAGAACCCATTCTCATATGCATTAAAAATCTTTTAAACTGAACTGCTATTATTATTCAGTAAAATGTGTGATTTAAATGGATATTTCACCCAAAATTAAAAATTAATTTGTGCAACCTTCACTTTTGTCAAACCTGTTTGAGTTGAATTTTCTGTTAAACACAATAGAAGTGCTGTAATTTTGTAACCACTAACTTGTTTTTCTGTGGAAGTTGATAGTAACAATCTATTTTCTAATTATCTGCTATTGTGATTAACAGAAAAAGGAAACTCATAAAGGTTTGGAACCACTTGAAGGCGAGTAAAATTTCATATTTGGGTGAACTATTTCTTTGATTGTTTGTGAATCTAATTTTTTTTCTTCTTCTGCTGAACACAAAACAAGATATTCTGAAGAATGCTGGAAAAAAACAGCCACTGACATAAATAGTATGAACAAAAAAATGGCAGTTTTTTCCACTTTTCTTCAGAATATCATTGTGCGTTCAACAGAAGAAAGAAACTCAAGCAGGTTTGAGTAAATGATGACAGAAATTAGATTTTTGGGTGACCTATCCCTGTAATGCGGAACTTAGAAAACATCCAGCATTAAAGAGATATAAAACAAAAAGCACTAGCAGTACATACTAATCATCTTGATATTTATACTAAAAGTTCTTAGATTAAATAAATCAACAAGTAAATAATAAACAAACCTTAAACCATATGGATATTCACAGCACAACTTATTACTGGCTATATATGATACTGCGAGAAAATAATTGAACTTTAATATCAGCCTGACAAAGGGGTGAAACACAGGTACCTTGAGGCCCTCCCTCTGTAGCTCCTGAGCCAGGTCATGACAGAGCTCCCTGCACAGAGAATACTGCTCCCCTGCATCACTCATCTCCCCAAACGTCCTAAAAAACAAAGACTAAGCATTAAAGAGGTTCAACATTTTTTTTTGTAGACAGAATTTCCTTAAAGGCCTACAACAAATGGCTAGTATAAACTACAATGAGCTTTCCTCCTTTAACATTATTGAACATAAACACTGGCCCTTGGTGTTACATTTCGTTCAACGTGCACTTGGCAGTCTGCAAATCAGAACACAGTGGGCTAGCTGACCAATGAGAGCCCACTGGGAACTTCAGAGGGAGGAGCTTCATAGAACCAGGAAGCCTCAGGAGAATGGAAACAGTGGAGCAGAAATGAGGAAAGGAGGTAGGGCTGGGGATTTTGTTGCTATACAGTATACTGTATATCATTACTGATGAAATTCCATGTATATCGCAACATGTAAATAAGTGGACGTGGCTGCAGTGTAAATGAGCAAGGCGCATCTCATGGGACTGAGGGAAGCACTGACTGCAGTGCTCCTAGGTCAACAATATGAGATGAACTTTTACATGTGATTTAGATGAACTATTTTGGATTACTGATTTGAAACTGTGAATATGAGCAAATATATTTAAACAATTAAAATGAAAATATTCTTTTTGATTTGTGAAGTATTTCAGATAATTTATTATAACCGTTTGATTTTCTGGAATAGCAACTTATTTTAAAAATAACTATATCATGAAGTATATCGTTACTGTGAAATAAAATTACTCATAAATAGAATTTTGGTCATACTGCCCACCCCTAGGAGAAGATAGAAATGTTTGGATGTGAAGACCAAAAAAAAAATCAGATTACCTCTCAGTGCTCATACTTTTTCTTTCCGAGTCCCTAAAACAAAACAAGCAGATATTCCATGTTATTATGCTGTATTCAACATTTATCCCCATGTAGTTGATTTGTGCCACACAAAAAGTTTCACGCTGTAACATATGCATTGACACTGCACACCTCTCCATATAAGTGGAGCCCAAACCCAAAGATATGTGAAGGAAATGATGCCAAGAGGTTCCGGAAAACAGCAGGGATAGTAGCGCCATCTGCTGGCCAAGCTGAGAACATGTGACAACACCCAGAGCAGCCAGCATCTTCTCAGTAACCTTTCCAACACCTGATACCTAGAAAAATGTATATTAATAATATTACACTACATGTATTGTTAGCCTAATTCTTAATAAACAGATAACCATAATACATGGATCAGAGTATAATTTTATTTAGCACCCCTGAGCACATTTAATCAACTTTTCAATACTGAATTTCAGCAAAATGTATTTTTAATTAAAAAATTTTTTAATTTTAAACTACTATTCATTATTAACCCTACTGTAGCTCAAACAGTACAACATTACCATCGATGCAAAAGTCGCTTTAAATAAAAGTGTCTGCCAAATATATTGGGAAATGTATAATGTCTCAATACTGTATAATGATGTCTCATTCTGAGTCTACCATATTGGTCACACTTTACAATAAGGTTTCATTAGTTAACGTTAGTTAATGCATTTGCTAGCATGAACCAAGTATGAACAATAGATACAGCATTTATTAATCATAGTTCAACATTCACTAATGCATTATTAAAATACAAATTCATGTGAGTTAACACGAACTAGCAATGAACAACTGTATTTTCATTAACTAACTTTAACAAGCATGAACAAATACTGTAATAAACATATTCTTAATTATTTTCTTCATGTTAGTAAATACATAAATTAACATTAACTAATACAACCTCATTGTGAAGTGTTTCCACTATATTTTATCCATCATTAACATATTTTATGCTAAACTATCACTTTGAGTGAACTACAGTATACATTAGGGCTGGGCAATTTGGCCTAAAATCTAAATCTTGATTAATTGAACATTTTAACTAGATTATGATTAATGAACAATTATTTTATTTATTTTATGTTTTTGCCCTCACAGTTTTGTACAGTAAATATGAGAGATTTTTGAATGTAGGGTGGATTACCTGATTTTAAAATAATTGAAGTAAACACACACTATCGACTATCTATGATTATTTATTGAACATCAACGCTAAACAACTGAAATTAAAACACACATTGCCTAAAACGTGGCTCTCTGTGCTGTCCACCGTCGTCACCGCTACCAAACAAACCAATCACAAAGCTTGCGCTAGGCGTTGTTGTGACGTATAGGTACATTTTTTGAGAGGTGCGCCGGTATGCGAAGGCTGCACCTGACTGTACACATGCCCTTGGCAGAAGTATAATATCATAATAATATAATAAGTATAAATCATATTATAATAAGTATAATTCAGCCTTAACAGAGCGGGGTCACGTGACTCCACACATGGTAGGGAAAGTAATTGGAAAAACAGACCTGGAAAAATTAGATCGATTATAGGTTTTGAATGTTGATTTCAATTACTTTTGAATTAATCGCCCAGGCCTAGTATACATATCTGTCTACAATAAATATGGTTGCCATTTTTTATTACGATATATTGGCTACACATCTAACAGTTAGGAATAAAAGGATCAGGTGTACCTTTCTGACAGGAAGATCCTTCATGAAGTCCATCACAACTTGTCTCTCAGGAGGAATTAGGTACTGGCCATTGGGCTTGTTCTTATCGCTGCATACTTTTGCAAGCATCATATTTGGGGCAATGCCTACAACAAATGATAATAATTTAGCATTCATACCTCAAGTATAATACATTTGCAAGTTTAAAAGAAATCCCTCCCTCACCCGCACTGGCAGTAAGAGATGTTTTCTGCTCAATACGGAAGCGCATCTCCCTCACGGCCTCCTCTGCACTCGTCCCAAACACCTCCGCCTTCCCATCGGCCCCTGACAGAGAAGGAGAGGAGCTGGGACTGTCCTCAAACAGCACGGGAGACAGTTCATCTCTCTCTGATTCACCCGCAGACCTGCCTGCATCACTTTCTTCTTAAGAAAATAAAAATAAACATAAAAAATTATGTTGATATAAAGGCAAATGTGTAAGAGAAAAGCTTTTTCAAAGAGAACATTCAGTAGATACAGAGGTTTTTAAGCTATTTTCAGTCAATTTTGGATGCCACAGACCCCTAGATATTTCTCTAATCCTGTTGACCCACCGCTGTAAATTATACTCTGAGGTGACTTATAAAATGTTAAGTACTAAAATACATGTTTAGAATATTTCTAAACATGTTGTTTGATTTAGGACTACTAATAAGCAACTTTATTCTTGAATTAAATTATAACATTCCTATGACACAATTAGACTTTTTTCTCTCTCTAAAAAATAAATATTGGCAGGGTCTAACTTAAACTTAGGTGCAACTAATGTTATGGAGAATTCAGTATACATTTGTATGCATGTATAAAGAATTCATTTAAAAACACTTAATTACTTAAATTATTAATTTGAAAAATATTTAGTTTACTTTTTCTGCCTTTTAAAGTACTGTAAAATAGTATTATTTTTAAAATCCCAGTTCACATACATTGTTTATATGTGTGTTTATACGTATAAATAAATGTTAAATATGATTTACAACTCCCTTACAGATGCAGTGTGAAACCCCCTATATTAGGTAATATATATTAGTAATCCACCTGTCTTAGCATCACACATTTTGTGTGTTCGCATGGTGTCCGGCCAGTGCTTGCGCTGCTCCAGGTGCTCAGTGATGTCCAGATAAGCCTCGTCCAGACTCATAGGCATGAAATTAGGGTCGTACTGTGAAAATATCTCTCGTACCTTTAAGACAGACTCACACCTTAGACAAACACAGTAGTTATGACCAATGAGTAATGCTTGACTAGAATACAACATACCTGGGCACTCACTGCTCTGTATTTGTCAAAGTTAGTCGGAACAATGACTAGATCTGGACAGAGCTTCTTAGCAATGAACCCGGGCATAGCAGCACGGACACCAAACCTTCTGGCGTGGTAATTGGAGGTTGACTGAAAAGGATAAAAGATTATAACATCAACTAGAGCAGCACAATTAAAACACTCTCAAGATCTTAATAATAAATGGTCACGGTTTCCATATCTGTCTTTAGCTCTGTTTGGGATGTAAACACTTATGCTCATGGCGAAGATTAAAATGACCATTTACATAACATTGATGGCTGCTCAACTGGCCACAAGCAACCATCAAAAATGTATTTGTCACTGAATATTTACTTTAAAAGATTCTACCAAACCGCTGAATCATCTAATAATGAAACATGAAGTCTTTATGAGTGAGATGTTGTATTATTCATCCAAAATTATACTTAAACAAACAAAAAAGATGAAAACGTAGGACATTAGATGCATATGTGCAGGTGCTCACCGGCAGTGGTGGAAAGAGTACTGAAAAATCATACTCAAATAAAAGTACCATTACTTGCCTAAAAATGTAGTGCAAGTAGAGTAAAAGTATCTGCTGTAAATATTACTCAAAGTATGAGTAAAAAGTAGAGCTTTCAAAAGTACTCAAGAGTAGTGAGTAGTGAGTATTATGTGTTTACATGCAGTTTGTGCATCTGTGTAAACGTAACATTCTGTAGTGCATTTAGTTATTGCCCAGCAGACACACAACATCACGAGACATTAATATTAGGTTAGATTTAGGTTGTAATGTCAGGTGATCAAAATTAATTGTCAAGCCAGCAGCTAAGGACAATGTTATTTTGATGTCCAATAACGACGTTAAATGACGTTGATATTTGGTTGGTTTTAGGTTGTTAGAAAGTGACCAAAATCCAACGTTGAGACAACATCTTAAACCAACGTCATATATGACGTCAAATACTGACATTTATTCGTCGGGTACGGCAACCAAAATCCAACGTCTGATAGATGTCATAGGGGTAACGTTCACTCAACGTCAAGCTGTAACATCATTAGATGTTAATATTTGGTTGGTTTTAGGTTGGACATTGGCATTGGCCTGACGTTGAGTTCTGACATCAACCCGATTTCCATTTCCAAACAAAATGTAAAGTCCCCATGACGTTAGGGTTCAACGTCAATTAGACATCATGTTGACGTCCTGTGCCTGCTGGGTGTTTAAGGCCATTTCGGTCATCATACAGTAAACATCCGTCATCTTCTCATCAGTGACATGCATCTAAACAGTCTCTGGGTCAATGCGCGTAAAGATTTTGAACATCTTCTAGGACGTTTTTAATACTTCCAAACAGTTTGCTGCAATTATAAAGTGCACACGTCTTGAGGAAGTTCATTATGATGCAATTTACCTTCACGGTATGTGCGATTTGATTGGACAGGAATCTCAGATTTTTCTAATCCCCATGGACAAGAAAATAAAGTAGTTACTGCAGGTTGAAGGAAAGTAGTGAAGTAAAAGTACAGATACTGCACTAAAAATGTACTCAAGGAAAAGTAAAAGTACACATTTTTAAAACTACTCAGTAAAATT